>CAKNWT010248637.1:0-20405 GCA_932066315.1 Andricus coriarius
TAATAGGAGAAGGCTAATTTTGCATATGTTTTTCGTTTTGTCAACGCAAGAAGGCATGCATACTATGTCAACTCTGCATTCACAATTTTACATATTGTAGTTCACAACATGCGAAATAGCAAACAATATAATTTTTTTATAAAAATTAAAAAAGAAGTACAGTGAAGTCTCGCCTATTTCCCCGACCTTGAAACGTAACGATTCTTTTATTTCCACGCTGGAGGGGCCTCCACCTTTACCACGAGTGGGCAGGATATTTTGGGCAAGCGACGTTCATGGGCTGCCCCGTTCTTGTATCGATGCGCCGCCTGTACTCTACTTCAACTGTGCATGTGCCGAAAAGCGCGGGTCGATTTGAAATCAATAAATACTATCAATAATAATACAGATAAATACACCCGACAATCCTAGAATTGCGCAAAATTATGTATTCCAATTGGAAACTGTTCAGACGGCCCCGATTTACGCAGTTGAAAAGTCGCGGTCCGTTAGCCTGCATGCATGCATTAGTGTTTTGCAAGTGTCTTTCAAGTTATTTCGTTGGCGTACGACAATTTGCCAACTAAAAATCAATATATTCAATAGAATAAAAAAAAACGCAAATATTTCGCGGCATATTGAGTCTTGCAGCATGACGTACCGCGACGATATGCTAGGCTAGGTGGAACTGTCAGCCGTCAGGAAGGTTAATAAATGGTACTGGAACTGCATACGACTTTTTGGAGAAAATCTCCTAAACGTAAAGGTAAGTTATAAATGTCTGAAAAGAAATCTTTTCAAGTGTAGAATGCATTTGCATTATTCTGTTTCTTCATCCTTTTATCGGTTGAAGACCTTTCAATTTCACGAAATACATGCACCTGTCCGAAATTTGAGGTTAGAGTACCACTAATCTGAAATTTATGATATTTTATTTTATTTCGTGACACTGAAAGATCGTCAATCGACAAAAGAATGGAACATGACTGAGAAAATGCATTCGACTTTTGAGAAATATTACTATTTGTACATTTATGACTTTAACGTTTGGATTATTTTCTCGAAAAAGTCGTATGACGTATTCCCATGACGTCATGCTAAAATACTCAATTCAAAGCTTCCCGCTATTCGTGCCGGAACTGCGCAAATGGAAATAACCGTGTACGGCCGAGGGGAAATAAAGGAGACGGGAAATAAGGGAGAGGGGAAATAGGTGAGACTTCACAGTATATAGTTTTCAAAAACAAGAAAATTCTTTGTTTTTTTTTCGCGAATAAAAACTTGGCTAGGATGAAACCTCTATTTTCAATGTACACGTTTTAAGTTAGTGGATAATCAGAGTGAGTTGAGAAGTTTGAAGCTATATTAAGATACATTGTGCATTATCTCGATTATCTGTAAGTGTATAGTTCTTCATTAAGTAGGAGTTAAGATACTGATTTTAAGACCAAAGATTATTATATTGTGTATAAATACCTATATCTGCTACTAAATAAGTAGGAAAATAGATTTAAACGTAAAGTATAATTCATATTGTACGTTCTCTTCCGCGGTTTGTATTGTCATGGAGAATGTAGATAATTCTTATGGTTATATTTTTCCAGTAGAGTATTTAAAGGGTATTGTGACATCAGGGTGTAAGTGCCAAATTTCGGAAATGCGTTTTATTTGTTTAAACTAATTGTTTTGACCTAACACATGTCTCTGTAGAAGTTTTTGGTCCAGTACGATTTAGAAGTGCGTCAAAGTCCAGGTTTGGTACTTTTTTTTATAAAGCAATTGAATATTTTTGCCTGTTCTTTACACAGTTCAACAGAGCTAAGTAATAGCTCAAACGTACTTTCTTGTTTTTTTTAGAAGGAAAAACAAAAAAATTATGCAGCTGTTTCTGTGTCGGATCCGGCATTTTTTGGGATACTCCGTCATTTGACAAGGGTTTTTTCTTGCAGATGGTTACTTCTTTATAAGCGCTCCTTTCGCGATTTGATAAAGCTAAGTAGTAGCTCGAAAGCAAGTTCTTGTTTTTATTTGAAATAAAAAAATAAAAAAGTTATGTACCGTACCTTTGAAATAAGGGTTTTCTAGGAGATGATTGCTTCTTTCATGATCTTCCTTTCATGGTTCGATAGAGCTAAGTAGCTCGAAAGAACTTTTTTGTTTAAAACAAAAAAAATCAAATGCATTGAAGATGGGCAGTTTTTTGTGTCTGCTGTAAAATTTGAGTTTTGGCACTAACGCCCTTATGCCCCGGGACCCTTAATTTATTTTTCCAATTTTTAAAATTGTTGATTCGCAGACTAAGCCATGATTGACTGATTAATTCGTATCAGTAACTGTGACAAGGGAAAAATAATTTTTATGCGAGATCGCACAGCAAGTGTATCCTACTCGTACTATTACTATGCGATGTGAAGGAGAGAGTTACTTATGCTGCAATATCTATCTGTAGAGTTTCTATCGAATGTTTAATCAATAAGCGCATATTATAGTATGGACATGAGTTTATTTTATTTACAATAAACAACCGTGTGAATAGTACAGTGAGTTCAACATTATTTACTATCTATCCAACCAAGCCTGGCCTTCCTAGATTTGATAAAACAATTTAAGATTTTAAATATGAAGAATACTGGAAATATGTTCTAACTTTATGTAGGTACACTACCGTCGGAAATTATCGGCACGACCAGCGCGAGCACTATTAAAAATTACTGCTGAGTTTGAAACGTGATTACTCGTTCAAAAAACTTGACGCAGACACGCGTTTTAATATCTTGGGAATCCGTGAATATTTTAGATGTTTCATGGGCTTAAATTAAATATAAGATTTCAAAGATTACTTTTGGTCAATTTCAGTTTTTTCCCATAAGCTTCCTAAGTAACAGCACGAGTTGAATTTAAGGAACAAAATCTGATCAATTCTCGGCGATCCTGTCGCAGACAAAAACGGTAGTCGCCGACTGAAACTTGACAAGACTTCGACATTTTTAGGCGTACCTCGAGAACCCGTGAAGATTTTTAAGTTTTATTGGCTTCAATTAAAGACAAGACTTTAAAGACTGTGTAGTATGAATTTTAGATTTTTGCGACAACTTTCCTAGGTCATGCCACAAGTTGAAGTCGGGGTAAAAAATTCGAGAAATTCTGACATTGTTTTTTTTTTAAACTTCTTACGTGATCTATTCAGAAGCCTCGGTGGCTCAGACGATAGCGCGTCAGACTTCCATGCAGGAGGTCTGGGGTTCGATCCCTGAGCCGGGTACCAATGGAAAATTTTTCTATGTACTTCTACCGGGGCTTCGGTGGTTCGGAACCCACCTTAAACTGTAGGTCCCCTCAGAACAATCTGGTGCCTTACCAAGGATAAATGGGCTCTTTCGAAGGCCTAACCTTAAGGGTCCCAGCCGATTTTGAGAAGACTCGAAAAAGAGGCAGCGATCTCTTTGCGCTTGAGCCTCGTACGGGAGACTCTTGCACTCGTGGCTCCTCAGAGTAATCGCTCCGTCCACCCTAGTCTGGCCGTATTCCCTCTCCTGCGGCCTGCTAGGGAGGCAGCCGAATGGCAGAGTGTCACGCCTGGCACCTGAGAGGTATAATTTCAGAATGTTGGTAACAACGAAACCCACCGAGATCCAAAAACACTCGGCGAAGATGGCCGGATTCGGAGTATTGCCTTGAGAATAAAGACTGGTGTGGCACAATGGGCTTCATAGCTTGAGCGCCAGGGGGCACCTCACGGCCCCCCGCATACATTACAACTAACTAACTAACTACGTGGTCTATTCTCTTCGAAAGGTAAAAAATATCTATATTAGAGGTCATTCGACGCGGAATTTCATAAGATTTTCAGAGGCTTAAAAAAACTTTCTTGCTCCCTTTTTGAACGAATAATCACGTTTCAGTCAGCAGTGAGTTTTAATAGTACTCGCGCAGATCGTACTGACAATTTCTGTCGGTAGCGTAGATAGATGCGTATTCAAAAAAGGTTCAGAATTGATAAAGACTTTGCAAGCATACATGAATCGATAATCTGGATAGTCTCGAAGAGTTTATTACTGTAATAATTATATAACAGATAACAATACTAGTTACATATTAATAACTATGCATACTCTTTCTTATTTATAATTTGGTTCAAGGATCAAGGTATTTAAAAATTTTCCATCCAATTTAACGGACTAGTAGTTCGTCCTAACCAGCCCTCAATATGCATTGACATCGCTGGCTCACTTTTTACTTTATTCATTATTTTTATTAAACGACGTAATTTTTTAAGATGTGCTTAAAGTGCCGTAACTTTCACTGGCGACGCAACCTTCACGAACTGTTTCTTTACTTTAATGACTTATTAATAATTACTAATTACTTTAATTTACTTTCAATTAAAAAAAGATTAGATACAAATAAGGCGCGTTGCCGTATTTGTGCTTAATCTTTTTTAAACGCAGAGCAAATTCTTGGCTACAACGTAACCCGAATTTCGACACGCGTTCTGGGGCGCAATAGAGTGAACAGTTTCTCTCTAATTTTTTTTAATTTTAAGTAAAATTCAACTATAGAAGTTTACCACGCTTTCATACAAAAATATATTTCACTCATGTTTTGCTTTTAAATCGATTGTGAATTATAGTCAATAGAAGATTGACTCAGAACGAAGTGCAAAAAGTTTATTGGAGACTTACTTTTACTATGAACAAGTTTTCATGAATTTCGTTAGACATGATTTATCAACTCTCTTTGAAAAATTTCTCTCATCCCATTTAATATTTTCACTATTTAGCAATTTACACTCTTTTCAAAAATATTGTGCAACATCGATACGTTGTCATTAGTTTATCCATGTTGTGTCAAAACTAATTGTTAAATTGATTTAAAAGAATGCATTGATTTATCTTATAATTTAATTAAATATTCCTCACTCTTGCCTAAATGGGAAGACTATAAAGGATTCTAATGTACTTTCAAATGGTAAAATATCTTAGTCATCCCACTCATCTTCCTCACTGGAATCGGTGAACGAGTCCTCAGTATCACTGTGTATCATCGCTCGCGATCTTTCTTCTAAAGCTCTTGAAAGCGCACCAATCAGGCCATCTTGAGGTATAGGTGCGGATCCACGTTTCTGTTCGTTTGAAACGGGCTTCAGTTCAACTCCTTGACGTATTTGAGAAAGAAGATCATTCCTCGTGTCTGTCGATGGCTTTGGTTTCACCTCTTCCTTCTTGACTTTCTATAAACGAAAATCATATTCTATTTAGAACTTTCATCACTGCACCAAAAATTCTGCCTCCAAGATATTAAAGTGAATTTTTCACGAAAGTAAGGGAATAAATAATGATAAGTGTTTTAAAGTTTATTCTGCTCTTTATTTGATATTCCATTCAGTTCATAAATTTTTGTATACATTAAGTAATTTTTTAACTTTTAAATTTGTCAAACTGTGTGTTATAAAAATTAATATGTATTATGCTTAAAAATTTGAGAGCGTTCACATATGATGTCACACGCTTTTCCTGTGATCATACATGTATGTTACGCTCAGTAGCGTAGCCATGAATGGGGGGGGGGGGGGGGGTCGAACGCAGGGAACAAGGGCAAAAAAGGGTGTCAAAAAGACAAAAAGAGGAAAATTTCAGAAAAACTCGCCACTATCTAGCATTATCGTAGGAAAAGATAGTTTAAAAAAATAATGATTTGATTAAACAATTATTTTGGTTAAATTTCAGTAATTATTACCACACTCTAAATAAAAAGTAGACAAAGAGTTGAATATTTCAGAAAAAATCGGCAACTTTCTAAACATTATTTAACGAGAATATTATTAAAAATAATAAGTTGTTTAAAAACTGATGCTCGTTGACGTGAATTAATTATTACCTCACTATAATTTAAAGACCAAAAGCCGAAAAATTCAGAAAAAACCGCGATTTTCTAACTCTATTTTAAGAGAAAATGGCTATAAACAATAATACATTCTTAAACAATTTATTCAAACTTCTAATTATCAGTGTAAATTATTATTTTATGTATTAGAAATTCACAGACTCAAAAATAACTAGAAATATCTAATTATATTGTTCTACAGTAACAGAACAAAAAAAATATACATTCAATTTTATGTAATAAATCAGAGAGCGATTGGCAACTTCCGAAACAGTTTGAGTCCTTTTCATAGTAAACATTTCAAAACAAAGACACTAGACGGTTTGTTTACATTCCTGATTACTAAAAAGAAGAAAACAAAGTAAAGGGGGGAACAACTTGCGAAGCACAAATTTTTATATTTTTAGTTATTTGCTAATACACTGCAGTCCCCGCTTTATCAGTTCCCGATATATCAGACAAGGCAGTGCAAGGGGGCGAGAGAGAGGCGCTTGAAAGGTCAGCGGTCTTGCGATGTTTACGGCTCGGCCCTATAAGAAGCCACGAGCAAGAAAAAGAAGAACGGTTTAGAGAGTCCCGATTTATCATCGAGGCCATTGAGGGTACCCCCGACACGGATGATAAAGCGGGCCTGCAGTGTACACTGAAAACAACGAAATGTCCAAAAATATAAAGCAATCGGTTTTCTATTAATTGGGGAAGGGGCAGGTTTTTTAATGTTTAATTATTGAAAAGACGAGTCCTTTATGTTTATGGGAGAGTACAGGCGAGACTATTAACGTTGAGAAGCGTTAGAATCTGCTAACGAGAGTCGTAGACGGCGTCGCGCACTTTCTTACAAAATGGATATTTCCGCCAATTTTTAATGAATTGATCTAAAAATTTCCACAAATCTGTCTTCAATAGTGAGGAACAAATTTCTCACTGGAAGTTGTTTCAACTCTAAAGTTCCCTCGATACTTTTCTTCGCCGAAGCTAAAAAAACGTGCTTACCGTCAGGTCTCAATTTTTAATTAATTATTATTAAACAATTGGCAGTTTTGTCTTTTTTCTTCATCTTGTAGGCATCGCTAGGGTATAATGCATGTGTATACCAAATTTCAAACAGTTTCAATCATATTTGCCTGAGTCAAGACGATTTAGGTTTGAAAAAAGAATTGAATTTGGAAGAAAAATTTTCTTACCTTTTCAATTTTATTATTAAAAATATACATAGGAAAGAAAAACTTTAAATAGAAAAAAGTTTCATTTTAATATTCTCTACAAGTCCATATTTTTTTTAATTTAATTTTTCGAACTTTAAAATTTGGATATTACAAGACGATTGGACAATACTTTTTCACGTTTGCGAGCGCTCGCCCGGTTCTTGCATCCCGGCCTTCAATTTTTATTAAATTTAAAAAATTATGATTCAACGTAGAAATTGATTAGAAAAACTTTTCTAAAATAAAAAAATAAATCCACCTTTACTTTCTTCGTTCAAAATGGAAAAATTTTCAATTGTAAGCAAATTGTCGCACAAATTTGTTATATTAAAACTTTTTTGTACACAAACCCTTAACAATTTCCATTACTTTAAGTAAATCTACTCGTTTAAAAATTAACAATGTTCAAATTGTCAATTTTACTTTTCGAAATTCGACTAATTCAATTTCAGTCAGTTTCAAATTAAATAATTTTAGAATTAAAAATTCTAAATTGTTTGATTTCAATTTTAAGCGCACAAAACATTGTTCTTTCTTAAATTATTCAAAATCGTAGAGTATCAAAATGAAAGACTTGATAGTCGCACACTTTACAGTTTAAAGGATTTGTAATTTGTGATTTGTAAAAAAACAAAAAAAAAACATTTTTTGATTAATAATTTCTTTAAATTTAAATGATTTCAATTTTAGAATTCTTAATTTTAATGGTATACGCTGAATTTTCAAATTTTCCCTATCATAAGTTTCAATTTTGCGATTAAAATTGAAACGGTTAAGGTTGTATGTAAGTCCCACCCGCGTACAAATAGTAGAGTCCCGCGGGGCGCCGTCGAGCCATGCTGTGTTGAAAAAGTTTCACGGGCCCGCATGGTGAAATTTTCAGTGCGCCACTGGCTTAGAATTCGTAGTATGTGTGTATACGTACAGTCACCACTGCTATGCCAACGGCAGATTCGCAGATCGCGCAACGTCGCAATTTCACGTACGCTTCCAAGCTGGTTGAGCGGGTGAGTCGAGTGCGTACAGCAGACAAGCTGGTGAGAGGGAATAGTGTTGCCGGGTCGCAATACTGTTACGTTTATCCGTTTGAAAGAGACTAAAATTTCAATGTTTTTCATTTGATTATCTTTGAAACTACACCGTGGAGGAATTTGATTTTTTTTCCGAAAGTTTCTATTTTCAAGCAGAACAAATATCGACATTTTTTAAATTTCTCTACCAGAACGTTTGATTACTACAAATTAAAATGCGGAGAGTGACTATGCATTACCCATGAATTACGTGTTAAAGCAGTCAACTTTGACATTAATTATCTCCGCATCGGTACCGTTGAAAAATTTGACATTAATTTAGCATATAAATAATCATTCTATTTAAATATAGCTCCTTTTTTTTAATTCTACCAGAGATCGATTTTTTTACATACAACCTTAAATTTCGAAAAGTATAATTGAAAATTGTTAATTTCTACACGATTAACTTTGAAATGGTTGGATTTTAAAAATTATAATTTTAAAATTGTTAATTTCTAAACGATTAAATTTACTTAAAGTAATAGATATTCTTAAGGTTATGAGTACAAAAAAGTTTTAATAACACAATATTTCGCGACTAAATTTTTTTTTAGTTTTAGATATGAAGTTCGGAATTTTTTAAATTTTAAGTTTTTGGGGTATACATTTTTTCAAATTTTAATATTTCCCATTTAAAATTAATTTTTATTTCGAACGTTTTTTTAGAATAATGCAATTTCAAAGGTTTATAATTGAAAATTTTTCCATTTTGAACGGTGAAAATGAAGGTGAATTTATTTGTTGATTTTAGCAGATTTTAGAAAAATTTGTCTAATCAATTTTCATGTTAAATCATAATTTTTGTAATTTAATAAAAATTTAGATTTCTAAAATTTAAGAAGCATTTACTTTGAAAAATTCAATTTATTTTTCTATTTAAAATTGTTTCGAATTTAAATTGATACAAATTCAAAAGTTTTCACTTTAAATTATTCAATTTTGAATGCTTTTAATTAGAAATAATACAATTTTCATTTCTCTGAATTTAAAATGATCTATTTTTTAACATTCTAATCGAAAAATATTCCATTTTCAATGTTTTGAAATTGTCCTCTTTTGAAATTTTGATCTGAAATCATTTAATTTCGTGATTCTTGAATTCAAAATAATATTGTTCAATTCTGAACGATTTGAATTAGAAATAAGACAATTTCAACTTCTTCCTCAAGAAATTGTCCAAATTTTTAATTTCAAGGTTTTGAATTTTGAAAGCTTCTGTTTAAAAATTATGCAATTTCAAACGCTTTTATTCAGAAATGGTACAAGTTCAATTCCTATTCATTATCTACGAAATATTGTCCATTTTTTGACAATTTTACCTATCTAAAATATTTTGAATTGGGAACTTTTTCAATTCAAAATAATTTCATACATTTTTCTTAAATTTCAAACGATTTCAATTCGAAATTATCAAGAACAAATGTGACCATCCGCGAAGAAAGGGACCTAAGGCGCGGTAGCTTCATTTTATAGAAAAAGCAATTGAAGAGGCAAGTCCAACACAGGAACTCGTGTAAGATATTTCATTATTCATAATGTGTCCCCTAAGGGTTTACATGACTTACATTTCTTACGATACTTCCTCCGACATATTTGATAAATTCTTATCCTTACTATTTACATTTATTTACAACTATTTACAGAACATCTTATATCTAGATCCGTATTTCTATTTTTTACGATAGCGCAATTTGGGACTTGTTAGCAAGTGAGAGAGAGAGAGAGAGCGAGAACGCAAACGCATCCTAATCTACTTATGCTCCTTCATCCACTCTTCCCTCAATCCATCTTCCCCTAGAATCTTTACCACACTCTCTTGCCAGCTTCCGTTATTTTCCATTCCTCTCCTACATCCTTCCCATACATACTCCCATGTTTCCTCTTGCCATTAACAGATTTTTCACTTTTTGTTCTCTTTCGCTTCCTAATACATCCCTTCCCTTACCTCGTTTCCCAATCTAAATCTTGTTATTCTGGTCCATCTTCTCTCGTCCCATCCCTTTTCTGAATACTTTGGTACTCCTTTCTTTTTTATTATCTTATACGATTTATTATATTTTGATTCCGCAATCATCCCCCATCTTTCTATTAACTGTCTTTCGTTTTCCTTTTTTTCAATTGTTCATAGTTTACTCTAGTCTCGTCTTCTTTCTATATCCCTAGCATTAAAGAACTCCCTCTTTTCTTCTTCCCATCTCGTTAATTCTATCGCCCTCCATCTGTTTTCTTCTACCTCCATCAAACACTTTCTCGCTAACTCCCCTCCCTTTCCCTCCCTCAGGTTTGTCTCAAATTTCCATGCCCTCATTCCCACTCTAGCAATTAATTTACCCCTTTGCGCTTCTTCTCTCACCATATATCCCGGCGTCCTCCAGTCTACCCCTAACGTCCACCTTATATACCTTTCTTGTAAACTCTCAATCTCTTTCCGTTCTTCCCATCCCCATTTCTCTCTCGCATATCTCCCCATATCTCTGCTCCATAACCTAATACCGGCCATACCAGCGATTTAAATAGCCACACATTCTCCTTCTCCAATTTTTTAAACCTTCTTTTTCCTATTTCCCATATCTGTTTTATTACTCCTGCTGCTTTTTTTATCCTTACTCTTATATGAGCTCTATGATCTCCATTTGTTTGCAAGGTATATCTCACATATTTAAACTCTTTTACTTCTAACTTTATTCCAGTAATTAAGCACGCCATCCCTTCTTCATCCTCTACCATCAACACTATATCGTCCGCGTATGACAGTGTATATATCTTTTCGTTCCCTATCCTGACTCCCGCCCCCATCCTTTTCTCTTCATTTCTTTTGCCAAGTCACCATAACTTTTTCTATCTCGCCTCGGTCTAATTAGTCAAACGCCGCCTTTAAGTCCATGAACATTGCTATCATGGCCCCTTTCTCCCGTTTAATCCCCTTATTTACTATGTAGTTCAGAACATATATATTATCCATCACCCCCATCCCTTTTCTAAACCCTGTCTGATCGGTGGCTTTATCTTTTTTCCTTAACTATATACATTATACCTTTTCCTTAATCTCTTCATTACCTTGCATTGAACAATCCCCTCATTCTTCTCTTTTTACTTTTGCCTCCTTTTTAGTCTTATTGTTATTACTCATTTTTCCCTGTAATGCCACTGTTATGGGAAAGTCATCCGAACGTATATAATTCCCTACCTCTAGTTTCTTAACCTTCTCTCTTACCTCAACGTCCACTACCACATAATCAATTACCGATCCCCTTTTTCCTCCTGAACGTGTATATTCCCCTTCCTCATCCGCCTTTATACTTCCTTTTAGGATAAACAACCCCATCTCCCCTAGGCTCTTCAAAAATTTCTTTCCCTCCCCATTCAGTGTCTTGTCTTTGGATTTTTTTCCTCGCTCTCCACCCCATTCTCTTCCTTCTCTATCTCCTGTTCTCACATTAAAATCTCCTTCCATTATAAGTTTAATCTCTTGTTTATTTTCTTCCATCAGTTCTCTCATCCCCTCTGATTTCTCCTGCATATCACCGTCCACATAAACCCCCACTATCTTCCACCTCTGTCTTTCCATATTTGTCTCTTGTACTATTAATCCTTCTTTTGGTTCTTTCATCTCTATTTTATCCTTCTCTGTTATACATTCGTTCCTTACTCCCATTAGAATTTCTCCCATTGCTCTGGCTTTTTTCCAGTAGTATATCCTACAATCTTCTCTACTTTCGTTTCTCGTGTCTCTTTGTTTCCTACTATGTCTTATTTCTATATCTCTCGTTCCTTTCTGTCCTAGTTTCCCGACACCTCCTTTTTTACTAACTCTTCTCTGTCATCGTCTCAATCCCACCATACACCTTCCGCTCTTTTCTTTAACTTATACTGCATATTCCTTTCTATCCATGTCTTATGTTCCCATTTCTTTAGTCTCACCAGTACCATTCTCTCCCCTTTTCGCTCTTCCCTTCCTATACTTCGCACTTCCTCTATCACTTAAATTAGCATCAATCCTTTTTAGTACTTCTTCCACTCCTTCCTTCAGCTCCTTCCTCTCTAATCTTAGACCCTTTATCAGTATGTTGACACCGAACAAAACTTCTTTGCCTTATTCTAGTCAAAAATATTGCCCCCGCTGGCCTAAGTTGTGACGAGGTTAAAGATAATGACTTGCGACACAAATGTGAAGGAAAAACTTGTTTTTTATTTTTAAAAAACGTTAAAACGATTAATACCTAATTATTAATTACATGAATCTCTGTCTCAATGCTTTGGCCGGGTGGTGGAAGCGCACGAAGGGGAGGGGCGGACAATGGCCGATCTCGGGCGTATAAACAGTTTCAGTTCAGGGCTCTACTCTTTTATCCTTCTGGAGGACGTGGATGGTCGTTGCATGCCGTAAACGCGCTGCAGGGCCTCCTCTTTCCTTGAAAGGTGCTGAGAAGCAAGTGATGGCCTCTCTTCCTTATGGGTATCCGTCGGTCGCTCTTTTGATCGAACACTTTCTCGGTGTTTGCGAAGGTCCTCCAGAAATTGGGGTCTTCGCTGCGTGAAAGCGATCTGGAGATCCCTCAACTCCCGTAGTCCTGGGGTGATATCCGCGAAGTCAATAAGGGCCCGATTAGTAGCCTTCTTCGCTTCCCTGGCAGGGTTAGATTCTACAGGGACATAAAACTCTTGTCCAGGTGGAGACAGATGAATAGGAGAGGTTCGAATCTCCATGATGTCCTCCGTCTCTCAACACTTGGAGATCTCGACAAGACCTGGTCCGCAGGGGTGGGGTCTTTTGTTGTCTCAAAAACTTTGGGGCGTTCTGCCGATTCACCCTGGTGGTTCTGAGGGGGGTCTTCGATGGGTTGGGTGTTGAACTGACGAAAAACTTTGTCCTCTGACCTAGTTGTAGTTCCTGGCGGGAACGCTGGAAGAACTTTAGGGCCGAACGAAGCACTAGAGGGCCCAGAATTGGCCGGTAGGTCTCGTGTAACCAGGGACACTCTCGGATGAGGCGACCCCGGAAAAGCAGTTAAAATCGCGAATTAGGTTAACCCTAGAACGGTAAACGGGGGTTCCAACGCACCCCAATCAATGTTCAAAATATGCTCCTAACTCAGGGTAGGTGCAGGTAGGTCTAGGACCCTAACCATAATTCACTTCAACTATTTGGCAGTCGACCTCGGTCAACGAGCGAACGCGTTAGTGCCTGGTGTAAGTTCTGTGCAGCTGTATATAACGTCTGGGGTTGCGCTGCACCCCAGTTTACCGTTTACGTTACAAAATTGAGTCGGTAAGTGAATTTCAGTTTTTTTGTTAAATCAGTTCAAATAGATGTTTTAAGCATGAATTTAAAAGTTGTAAGTGTGAACAATTTTTTTAACATAGAAATAGCAAAAAATGAGCTATAGTAAATTTCAGTCGGACTCGCTATTCCGAGCAATCGTCGGGATTTGCATAGGTCAATCGAGGCCATCCTCGGGGAAGAAGCACCTCCTCCACCAACAACAGCTCACACAACGAAAAAACAGGCGCGATGTGCCCTGCGTCCTCGAAATGTGGACAGAAAAACAAAAACAGCTTGTGAACGGTGTCATCTTGCAGTTTGTGAGATGCACAGGGAGGTCTTGTGCCCTAATAGCTCCTCTGTAGAAGATTAATGAATGTTTTTATCATTACTTTGATATTTCGGAATATGTATTACAATTTTTTTATCATTTACAATAAATCTGAATATTTGATAATCAATTTTACTACTACTTTTAGGATTTTTACCCTTTGTCAGATTTCTGAAATTTCCTCCAATTCAGATGTTCAAATAATTCGGGTTATCTAAGAAAAAGCCAAAGTGGCTTATATGGCCTTGAAGCGTGATTATTTTTCTTTAAAATCCCGTTTTGCTTTTTGAAATTGGTCAATTTGTTGAAAAACTACGTTATTTTTTATTTAAAAAATTCATTTTTGCGGAATTTTCAGGTTTTTTTCATATTTACAGATTATTCAAAATTTTTTTTTTAATTTAAGAGAATGTTATTATCACCATTGTTTTCTACACTAAAAAATGAAGAAAATGCGCTATATTAAAGTTGTTTTACTGCACATAGAAAGCATTGTGCCACGGTACAAGTTTGGGGTGTAGCGGAACCCCCGTTTACCGTCAGCGTATGAGCCAGCTCAGTTTACCGTTCTAGGGTTAATGACCCCGGGACCCTCTCGGATGAGGCGACCCCGGAAAAGCAGTTTAATTCGCGAAAAGGTTTAAATTAACCCGGAACCCTCTCGGACGAGGCGACCCGGAAAAGCAGTTTAACTCGCGAAAAGGTTTAAATTAACCCGGGACCCGCTCGGATGAGGCGAACCCGGAAAAGCAGTTGAAATCGCGAAAAGGATTAAATTAACCCGGGGCCCTCTCGGATGAGGTGACCCCGGAAAAGCAGTTTAAATCGCGAAAAGGTTTAAATTAACCCGGGACCCTCTCGGATGAGGCGACCCCGGAAAGCAGTTAAAATCGCGAAAAGGATTAAATTAACGTCTGCATCCTTTTCTCTAGCTTTTCTCTGACTTCTTCCCATTTCCTCATTTCTTTCCTAATTTTGACCATATCCCGTATAATTTCTTTCTTTATTTCCTCTCCCTTTTTCTCCTGCTTTTCTTCGTATATCCCTATTACTTCTATCATCATTTCGCGCGTTTCTTTTAATCTTTCCTCTTTCGTGGGATGTTTAGCCTCAGCTCTGTTTCCTTCTGTCCCTTCATTGTTTTCATCCTTCTCTACAAAACTATGTTTTTCCGCGTTGGGTCCCTTTCTTCGCGGACGGTCACAAATGATGGTCTAGCCGGGGTTCTCCGCGTGTGAAAGCTGCGTGGCACTCGACACACGGTGTGCCTGAATCAACTTTAAATTCAAGGTAATGACACATTGAATTTTTTTGTTGGATTCGATTAAGGGGCTTAGAAATAGTGTGAAAAAAATGTTTGAGTCAAATCCCCCGAGCCGTTTTGGAAAAAAGTGTTTTTATGTGTGAAAAATCAAAATTTTCAAAAAAATGTGATGCATTTTCACTTTTTTTCACTTTATTTAACAAAATATGGTAAATAAATATAATATCAGTCCATATCAATATTGAAAGATGAAATGGTTTATTTTTACACTCGTCGGGCATTTTGTTCTTGTACAGCTTTTAGTAAGTTACTTGGGCAATGAGGGTGTGTGCTCAAAACTTCATATTTAGCCCAGGTCGTTTTAAAATCCGCATGTACAGATTTTATGGCTTGTTCACTGTAAAATCCAAGGCCTTTTTCAATTTTACTCCAAAAATCAGGGACATGAAAAAACCGCGTGAACTTTAGGTGTAATTGAAATTTCCAAATCACAGTAGCTCCGCTGAAACTCAGATATACAATTTACGTATTTTGGGTTATATGTTGAAAAAAAAAACAAGAATCAACGACGAATTGAAAAGCCTTAAAGCACCTTACATATTTTAAATAAGGAATGCTACATATTCCACGCAATAAGTCGATTTTTTGTAACAGCATTTTGCAAGAATTACCTGTGACTGCTGGACACCCATGTACGAACTCACGAGTAACATTACACATCCGAGCCTATTGGAGACTCACATCTTCGAATTCCATCAGCATGTGTTTATACATATTGTTCACAACCCCGAGCATCAGGTGCAGTTCTGGTGGTGGAATTATTTCTAATATTTCTGTGTTAGCGTTTTCTGAGAAAATTATAGCAGTATTTGTACAATTTTTATACTTCTTCGCAGATGATGATTTACTTCCACTGTCTTGCCAAGCAAAAAAATTTTCCTCACGATTTCCAACAGTTCTGTATTCCCACAAATGTTTAATTTATCTTTTGATCCAGCACACCATGTGCTGGAAAACTGCTTGCGAAGCTACTATGATTTGAAAATTTTAATTACACCTAAAGTTCACGCGGTTTTTTTCATGTCCCTGATTTTTGTCGTAAAGTTGAAAATGCCTTGGATTTTACAGTGAACAGGCCATGGAATTTGTCCATTCGGATTTTAAAATGACCTGGGCTAAATATAAAGGTTCAAGCATATACCCTCATTACCCAAGTAACTTACTAAAAGCTGTACAAGAATACAATGCCCGACATATGTACAAATAAATTATTTTTTGTTTCAGAATTGATATGGACTGATATTATATTTATTTACCATATTTCGTTAAACAAAGTGAAAAAAGTACAAATGCATCACATTTTTTGAAAATTTTCATTGTTAGCCCATAAAAAACACTTTTCTCAAAAACGGCTCGGGGGATTTGACTCAAATTGTTTTCGCACACTATTTCTAAGCCCCTTAATCGAACCCAACAAACAAATTTGATGTGCTATGACCTTGCATTTAAAGTTGGTTCTAGCACACCGTGGACAGCTAAATTCACAGTGACTCTAATCCGCTCTCTGATAATAATATCATATTAGTTTTTGGGCCATTTTTCTTTACTTTCATTGAATTATCTAAATTTAAATAATCATTTTTGAAAACCAAAGCTTTCCACAAACAATTAAGTTTTGCTTGTTCTATTGAAAAGTTGAGCTCCCTTTTACATCTTGATCTGGTAATATGAAAAGTTCAACTTCAAAACTCGACACTTTAAAGTTTTTATATATTATTCGAGATGAATATTGAATACTTCTTAGAAATAAAAATGAAAAAATGTGGAATTTACAGGGTATTTACAACAGTTCTTGATCTAGTCACACTGTAAATTTTACTGAAATGGTATAAATCTACTTCTAAAATTACTTCCGTACATTAATTAAAAAATTTAATATTTTTCTGCTATGCGATGTCATTATTTTTACATGTCAGTAACAGCGTTCATTTTGTACAATAAACGTTGAAAATAGCTTAAATAAACTATTTAAAAAGTTTAGCATTTTCAAGTTTAAAAGATGTCAAAATAACAAACGTTTGTAATTTTTGCTTTTTATAAGTCACTTAATTTACAGAACTCATTAATTAAACAAGTTTATCAGTAAAACTGCAATTAATTACATTTTTTTGAAGAAAATTAAATTTACGAAATATTTCAAATTCAAATTTAGAGCTATCAAATAATGAAATCCAACTTCAACTTGGTCCTAACAAATTTTCAAAAATCAAAATATCAATTTTGTAGCAATATTCAAACTCATTTATTTTTATTTTTTAGGACCATTGTGTGCCGAAACGTTTGAAACAACCTAATTCGTTTCAATTCACCTGACCCTAAAGCCAAAGTTTTACATCAAAAATTTCTACACAATACTAAAAAAAGACCGGGACAAATGTGAAACTGACAGGGTTATTAGATTAAGATCTGATTTGAATACTAATCAAATCTCAACGAGCCCTGACCGTAACGTCGTAACCCTTTCCAGGATTCCTGGACACCGAAGAAAAAAATGACAGAAAAAATTGGTGGCAGTCATGCACTTGTCGTGTCAGTCAGCACCTGCTGAAAGTGGTGAGCCCTGACATACGTTCCATAATATTTATTCCAAATTTGTTCTAGAACTTTGCCGTAAGGTGGTATTTTGTTTTGTTTTACTATTAGTTATTTTGTCTGGTCGAATAAACAAAATTTTGGAAATAGAAATTGGAACTATGTGGGAAAGTAGTGCACTGGGACCTTGAAAAAATATAATTAGTTGATGAAAAATTTAATTTATTTGATGAATTGAATTGAAGAACGTCTTCACTGGGAGATCAAATGTAAGCACAGTAAAATTTTGAAAAACAGAATTTTGTATTTATTTTAATGAACCTTTTTCAGATGAGTTTTAACGACATTTATAACATCTGAGGGCTTTTTGAACATAAAAGTACACTAGAGAAAAATTAATAATTTTATGTAACCAAAAAGTCATTTGTTTAAATATTTTTTCCCCAGTTAATCGTACAAAGTTTTTTCCTGGGGTTAAGGACACAATTAACGAATTTTAAAATATTTTTTGTTTGGGATATTTGGCAATTGTTTAAACACTTTTCATTTATTTAAACAATTTTTTCATTCTGTAAATCGTGAAAAGTTTTTATTTTCTATAACTAATGTCACGGGCAATGAATGTTAAAAGTGATATTGTTTCTGATAGACAGTTCGACGGGTGAAAATAAGACTATGCCCTCATTTGGTTCAGACATTAAAAAAACGTACATTCATTTTTGATATTGTCCAGACAATGTGGAAAACGAATGTCGAAGTCTTTTTAATGTCAAAAAAAAAATGATGGCAGAAACGATGACAAATGATAACGGAAATTATTCACAGTCAAGCGGTGACACTGAGATACCGGACGACCTCTCAGAGTATGCAGCTTTATCCTTGCATGCGGGGCTCTACAAGGATGGACGAACCCCTTTCTCTAACTGCTCGTGGGATCGCCCAGGGCTCCCGACAGTGGGTCGGAAAACAATTCCAACTACCCTAGACAAAGATATTATACACCTAGGTGCGACAAGTGGCGCCGGAGTGGGGGAACAATATATATAGCAACTACTTTCGTGCGTTGCGTAGCTACTGCCCTCTTCGTACTACCTACCTCCACTCTTTCTCTACAGGTAAAATCGTTGCTCTGCTGATCTAAGGGTAATGATCAGGCCCTCCAAACTGCAATGTATTCCCGTGTTCCTAATGTTTTGGGCAATTTGGCTCAGAAGTACCGGTAAACGTCCGGCGATGGCGCCACATCGACTTCAACACAAGTGAACTTCTTGTCAGTGATAAGACTCACACTGACTCACACAAAAATCCATTGAAAAAGCCGGTCACGTTTCTTCTCTTTAAGAGGACGAAGAAAATGATAAAAGGGCCCTACATTTAATCTGCAACAGATTACGGCACATGTTCTGCCCATTTTTTCTCTAAAACACATGTTATTATTTTAATACCTCATTGTTTACTATAATATTAAGCATTAAAGTATGAGAAACTTAGGTTATGTTTTTATCACGTACAATTTTTTAACTTTTAGATGAACAAATATTATAAAATACATAGCTTCATGAAGTGCTTCTTCAACTTATTAATTGCACACTGCTATACACAGCATGTCATTGCACAATAAACATTTGCATAAATTGTAAATAAAGTTTTCATCACATACAATAAAACACTCTCTATCATTGACAAGAAGCTCACTTGTGTTGAAGTGGCCGTAGCGCCATCGCCGGACGTTTCCCGGTACTACCATTAGGCACACGAGAATACATTGCAGTTTGTTGGGCCTGGTAATGATTCTAAATATATTATCCTTGGCTCCTCGCCGTTTTTCTCAAAACATCGGTAAAGTAGAAGCAGGGATTCTGACATTATTTAAAAAATAACAAATTAATATAAAATGATCATATTTTTGCAATTTTCATCCTTATTTTATTTGTACAGAAAATAAATTTGTAACAATAATGAAGGTTTGCCACATAAATTAATTTTAAAGCTAATTTTGTAATTAGGTTAATATTTATTTTTCCAATTAATATGTCACATTACGTTGTATTTATTAAAGATAATATAAATGTTTCTTTAAATGGATAAAGAAACATGTATTACATTTTCATTTTCTTACAGCAATTTTTTGTTAAATGATTGATACAAATTAATCAATATTGATCCTAGGTTAGAAGTAAACTGCACCAATCAATTCTATGTACAAAATAACTCCAGAAACTTGTACGAGTACTAAATTTTCCCTTCCATTCAAACCTGTTTTTTTGTTTTGAAATGTATATCTTTTAAGGTTGCAGGATTATACATAAAAGCATTGCTATTATTTCGCAACAATAAAAATCAAATAATTTCAGAATTTAATTAATTGATCTTTTAAATGAGCAAGGCTTATTTCGAAGTTAAACAAAATCGAACTTAACCGATAAAGATTATATAATTTCTAATTAAAAACCTTCAATGTTAAATGATTTTAAGTTGAAACCTTTAAAATTAGGAAATTTGATTTTAAATTAGAAGTAATAATCTTAAATGGAAAACGTTCTAATTGGAATAATTTTTAGATTAAAAAATTAAAAACTTGAATTAAAATCACAATTCTAATGCATACAATAAATCTTCACTCATTAAAATATGTAATCATTTTCACATTCTCATCATTTATGATTGAGAAAGTGTTATAAAAGGCCGTAATTTCACACATCAGTTTTTGAACGGATGTCCACGTTTTGAGACCCCCTGTAGCCGAAAATCAAGTTTTGGCGACAGCGTTTGTCTGTCTGTCTGTCGGTATGTCCGTAAACATGATAACTCTCGA
>CAKNWT010248644.1:0-11129 GCA_932066315.1 Andricus coriarius
TCAGCCCTGAAGAAGTGAACTGCAATGTTCACGAAACCTCGGCAATCTCGTAGTTTTGCACACGATTGAAACCCGAAAAAGCTTTAAATTTTTAATTTAAATTTATCAATATAGTTACTTTATGAATAAATTAAATTGTTAAAGCTATGGTGAACATAACTGCAGGCGATTGCGTGTGATTTCAAGTGATTTTATGTAATTGCAGGTGATTAAAACTGTTCGCATGTGATTTCACTTGATTTCAGGCGATTGCACTTGATTTAACGTGATTGCGCGGGGACTTCAATTGAATTCAATAATAATTGCAATAAAGTTTGTACCTGTCGGCTGAAGCTCTTCCTATGACAAAAAATGCAGCATTTTGTTATCATTTTGAGAACAATTAGAGTCTAATATAAATTAATTTTTGCTGCATGTTTCAATATTTTTCTTTTCTTTTTTCGCTTCCTCGCATTGCATGATATATCCACCCTTATTTTCTATTGTGCGCCAACAGTTGCATTCTCGAGGTACAACAGGTGTGACTATGAGTTCGATTCCATTAAAAACATTGGAATGTCACCGTGAGCAGAGCCAGTAAGGCAGAGCCTAATTAAACTGGAGTGGTTGGTAAAGGTTAATCTGTTAACCTTATCGCGGATGGAAAAGAATACTACCTCCCGCGAGCTGAGGCAGTGGTACGGCTAATTATACTAAGTACAATCCCCGTTCTCCCTGAAGCCATGAGAGATAATTACGTTACGTCGTAATTATCCCAACCGTTTTTTCCCCTTTTCATCCCTTTCAAAAGTCTCTTCTGTCTTTCTTTAACTTTCTGAAAATCAGTGCTACTTGATTTTTGGCCTGGTTACATCAGACAAAATAATTAAATCTGGTCTAATTAATATTTTACTTTATTTTATTATTCGCATGCACATTTCTTTTTTACATCCTTTTTCCTTACTATGTCGCTCTACTGCCTGCAGTCGAATTTTTATAAGTAGCGCTCGTATTTGTTTGATATTTTGGCCAAGGGAGAGGAAAACTGCAGAAACCTTTCCCGAGTGCAGACGGTTTACCGAAGTCGAGTTTGGATGTTGACATTCGATCATCGAGTGACCAGAGATCCATTCTCGACGTCAAACCTGCCCCTCGACAGTAGCTAAAGGCACAGAAAAACACGACTAAGCGAGAATCACGAACGGCAACCCATCCGAGCGCTAACCGCACCCTCCATGCTTAACGTCCGAGACTTGACAATTAGAGAATCAACGCGCAGCTACTGCCATCGGTTGTTTTAATTATAAATTTAATGTAATTCAGCTCGATAATCATAATGATTCTCGCCAATCCGGTTCGATTATGGTTTTCATCAATATAACTTGTGTACAGAATAAACATTTCCACATGAGTAACTGCCAATATATCATGGACATTCACGTGTGTTTGATCTCGGATGTTGGTGGATGGAAACCAGTAACTAAAATTCGATTTGCTTAACAAAATATAGACCTTTTAAGTTTGAAGTCTTCTGAAAGTATAATACAAATTTAAAAATTTTAAAACCAAGTGTTATATGTTTAACGACTTTGAGTTTTCTATCTCTAAAAATTGGCATGTATGATTGTTTCAATGCAAAGGATGCAGGAATATTAAAAATAAACGAATTTTTTATTATTCGCGTAATTATTTATATCTTTTTGTGTATGTAAACTGGAATACATTTCAGACTGCAAATCTCTGCTTTCTGCAAATACTGCCACCACGTGGCGACTGTATTGGATAAAGCTTCAACTGTTGGTATACGTGGAAAATTTGCGTCACATGTTTCTGTCAGAGAAAAATGATACTCGTTCATTAACATAGCATTATACGGTCCATCTGAATTTACGATTACCATTACTTTATGAATAGAATCCAATATTGCATTCAGCCCCTAAATATATAGAGATTTTACATCTTTCACTAAATTTCTGGTTTCCAATTTGACTATTTTGCTTTTCCAGAATTATGATTCTATCAGTTAAAAAATAAATTTCATATAATCTTTACGGGTGTGGACTGAGATTTAATAATATGTCACAGATTTAAAGGGATTTTAAGAAATTAAAAAAGTTTCAATAGGATTGCAAAGAATTGCCTAAGCTTCACAAGGATTTTAAAGGATTTCATAGGATTAAAAAGATTTTAGGATGTTTTTAATGATTACCAGGGACTTCACAAAATGTCAAAGGGTTTTTATGGGATTTCAATAGATATATAAAATTCTAAACATTTTATAATATTTCTATAAATTTCAAAGAGATTCACAAGAATCAAGGGGTTTCGTAGGATTTCATAAATTTGAAGAGGCTTTCAAATATTTCAGGGGATTTCACAATATTTCAAAAATTGTATGCAGCTTTATAGAATTTCTTTAAATTTCGGTAGATTAGGAAGAATTTCATATAGGATTTATAAGATTTTAGCAAATTATAAAAATTTGTAGAGATTTATAAAATTTTCCAGCATTTTCAAATATTTCGATGGATTTTCAAGGAATTTCAAGGGACATTATAAGATTTCCGAGGATTGCAATGACGTTAAGGGATTTTAAAGGCTCTTAATAAGATATTTTAATGAATTTGCCAGGTTCTCGAAGAGTTTTATAGGACTTCGAATATTTCAAAGAATTTCAAGGAATATCTTCAAGAGTTTTCAATAATTTCAAAAGATTTCCAAGGATTTGAGATATTTTAGGGTATTTTAACCCATTTAGGACACATGGAGTCATATGACTCCATGGCTGCATGTATGCTAAATGGAGTAATTGTAGGGACTGTGTTGAATAAGATAAAATATTCCTAGGAATTTTAAATAGATTTAAATAAATTGAAATTTTTTTAAAGGATCTGAAATATTTTACGATATCTTTAAAGATTCCAAGAAATTGTTTGTATAGGTTTCAATAAATTGAAAGTATTAAAAATATTTGAAGACATTTTCAATAGATTTAAACAAATTAAAGGTATATTAAAGGTTATCGAAGATTTAAGGGGGTTTTAAAAAGATTCCATGGACTTTTCAGTAGATTTCAATAAATTGATGGGATTTCAAAAAATTAGGGTATTTTTTAAGGTTCCACGGAATTTTTAAAGATATTTGGAATAATTTTATAGAACCTGTAAGGTTTTAGAATATTTTAAAAGATTCTACTGGATTTTTAAAGGACTTAAACATAATTTATCAGATTTGCGAGGATTCCAATGATTTTAAGGGGGCTTCAGAGCTCTCAAGGTATTTTAATAAATTTTCCAGGATTTCAGGAAATATCATTAGATTTAATGGAGTTTAGGAGTCTTATTTATCCTAATAGTATTTATTTTCGCCACATTTTACATTGGAATTTAACTATATAGATTCATTTTGAAAAAACATCAATTTTTAAAAAACGTAAATTTTTAAAAATATGTTTAGGTCTATTTATTAAGATTATACGTTTGGAAATCATTTTCATCTTGCAAAACGTTATAATAAAAGTAAAATATTAGTTCAAATTTATTTAGTAACTTTTAAATTGAAAAATATGGGAATATCGATTATTATTCGATTTTTAATTAATTTTATTTGTTGCAAATAAGTTTTGTATTACCGGATGTGAAGCTTATGCAATGCAAATTTAATCGCTTTAAAAAATATTTTTACTCTGGATTAACCTATTAGATCAAGTATTTTACAGTTAAGAAGTATATGTTTTTATTAATATTTTATTCATAAAGTCACCTCGTATATATATTTTTTCTAACAATAAAACCGTCTTACCAGATAACACCGAATTATAGTATGTTATTTTTCGGGCTTCTGATTCTAATAATTCTTCATTTATTATTCAATTTCAATGTGGAATTAAACTTTCCAGACATAAAATTAATGAAAAACTGTATTGTTACCGAATGACATGAATACTCGAGGACATTTAAAAAGTGATCATAACTCGAAAACTGTACTTGGAAACGAGAAAAAAACTTTATTTTGTAATTCTTTAATTAATTCTAAAAAAATTCGTATGTTTAACGTTCCGATCTTAAGATTTCTTTAAAAATATATAACATCACAAATTATCAAAAATGTAGTCGGGGACATGTTAACGGCTGACATTTACTCATATATATATAAATTTTATTTTGATATGAAGTGAAGTAAAAATAACTGGCGGATAGGATATTATTGGAGAAAATACGTATAATAAAACCCTGTAATTAAGAAAATTATTCCTCCAAACACAAGCGTATAATATTCCAGGGACATGATTTCGTCAACTTTTTTATTTTCAGTCATATATAGAACTAACATGAAAAAAGGATACGGAATTAATTTAATATCTACCTCTTCTTCGTGTAACAGTGCTCTGTATGAAATGGTGTTAAAAAATACTGGTTTTATGAAAATGGATGTCATAAATCAGAAAGTATCATCCAATTTCTGAAAGAATTGTTTTGCAGATACAGCACAAGTGTCAATACAATTTTTTTAAATGAAGGATATTTTATTAAGGTAAAAGTTTTTTCAAGCTTCCATCTCACTTGAGTGAAGTATAGAAGATTAAAAGGAGATTTTTTCATATTTTAATATAATCTTACAAGCACAAGTCATTATATATATAATATGTGCACAAAGA
The DNA here is from genome assembly GCA_932066315.1 of Andricus coriarius. Taxonomy (NCBI): domain Eukaryota; kingdom Metazoa; phylum Arthropoda; class Insecta; order Hymenoptera; family Cynipidae; genus Andricus; species Andricus coriarius. The sequence goes on from CAKNWT010248644.1 coordinate 4,637, forward strand.
CCACATACTTTGAAAATGAGAAGTTAATTTTGCGTTGACCTCTATTTACTCTGCAAAATTAGATATTTTAAATTATGAAGTTTCATTACAGTTTTTTTGTAATACATTTAGAAGCGGGCTTGAAAAATTTTATGTTTTCTCTTGAAGTTTTAATTTTATCCTATAAAGCGTGCAGATAGAGCTTTAAATGAAAAATGTCTTCTGGGAATACGAGGATTCATTAAAAGAAACTCTGAATGTATGAAATCAAGTGGTCTTTTGCAACGAAGGAATTAAAATTGTCGCATGCTGATAAGGAACAAAAATTGTGGCTTAATTAAAGGCATTTCTTGTTAGAATTATTTATCACTCCTTTGATGGTCGTTACTTTTGAAAAAATTTGTACGACAGATTTACGCTGTAGCAAAAGAAATGGAATTTTACAGCAGTGGGTATGAAAAACTATTTCCATGCACCTGCAAGTGTCCTAAAAATGTAACATAGTTAGAGTGCCTTTAAATTTAATGTGTCACTCAATCTTTTTATTTTCCACCATAATTCAAGTTCCGTTGCCTTCTTCTCATTTGAGCGCAATGTGTGTTGCACCCTCGAAGGCTGGCCATTGTGGTAATTGCTGCGGTGTTAATTTAGCAGCCACTAATTTCACCTTGTGGATTTATTTAATTGCCTAATTAGAGCACTAGTTAATGCGCTTCGTACGAAATTGTAGGCTCACTGCGAAAATTCCCTTCATTGATCCATTAAAGTTATCGGCTATCGTAATTTAGTAGCCAACCTCGTAGTTGTGCACTGCCGTCGGAAATTGTCGGTACACCAGCGCGAGTAGTTTTAAAAATCACAACTAAATTTTAAACGTGATTACATGTTCAAAAAAGGAGCAAGAAACTTTTTTAAAAAGTCGTTAAAAAGTTATTACATTCCGCGTCGATTGACCTCTAATAGACATATTTTTAAATTTTTGAATAAAATAGACCATGTGAGAAGTTTAAAAAGAAGTTCAAGAATCTTTCGAATTTTGAACCTCGACTTTAACTTCTGGCAAAAGCTAGGAAAATTGTAGGAAAGATATGAAATTTGTACCGCACAGTCTTTGAAGTCTTATCATTATTTAAAGCCAATACAACTTGAAAAACATTCACGGGTTCTCAAAATACGATTAAAAATGTCCACGTTTGGCTGTGTCTGGCGGACAGTGCAGCGGTGATCACTGACTGAAAGTCGACGCAGACACGCTTCGATATTTTAAATGATATCTTGGGAATAAGAGAATATTTTTGAAGTTTTTCAGCTCAAATTAATTCTACTTCCTTTCAATTTCAGTTTTGTTTTTCATAAGTTTTTGGAGTCACATATCACGAGTTGAAGATAAGGAACAAAATCTGAGAAATTCTCGACGATCGCCGCTCTCGCGGCCGACAGCGGTAATCGTCGACTGAACCCAGGAAAGTTATAGAAAAAATCTGAAATTGATACCACATAGTCTTTGAAATCTTTTTTTTTTAAGTAATCTAATGAAACTTGAAAAATCTTCATGAATTGTCCAGATAAGACTAAAAATATGCAAGTCTCAAATGTCAAGTTCCAGTCAGCGATTACCGCTGTTGGCCGCGAGAGCGGCGATCATTGAGAATTTCTCAGATTTTGTTCTTAAATTTCAACTCGTGCTGTGACTCAGAAAACTGATGAAAAACATAAATTAACAGGACCTAATCTCCAAAATCTCATAATTAATGTAGGCTAAAAAAACGTAAAAAATATTAACGGGTTAAAAAGATACGATTAAAAATGTTAGAGGTCAATCTTGATTTAAGTAAATTTATTTAAAATTTAAAATATTACAAATAGCAATTTTCCAATTTTTCAAAAGCTGTCGAACCGTTTCATAATCTTTATATCCCCGAAATCGAAAAATTAATTTTTTTCTGATATAAATGAACAATTTCACAAAGTTTCTTGCTCCGTTTTTGAAAGAGTAAACATGCTTCAAAGACAGAAGTGATTTTCATTACTACTCGCAGTGTCGTACCGACAATATTCGACGGTAGTGTAAGAGCAATGCCTTTTCAAATCAGTCGTAAAATTAATCGCCAAAAAAAATACTTTACTTTTTTATTAGAAATTAGACGATACGTTTTTTCTTATTTGAGAAAAAATGGCTACGAAGTTATGAGTATCTAAATTTTGAATGTTATTATTCAAAAAATACCAATTTTGTTTAAATCTCTACAGTAGGGTGGTCCCGATTTTTTTTGTCGTTGTCTCACTTCCTCCCTATTTTCTTTCATTCGATGTAAAAATAATTTTGCAATTTTTTAATTATAAAAATAAAATAATGGTAGGTATCACTGAAAATAATTTTACCCTAATTTTATTTAGAATACTACTCTTCAAATTGAAGAAACCACCCACTATAGGGATTAAAAATAAATATAATGTGCTTGTTTTATACCCACTAAATATTTTTGGCCTTGATGGATTAAAAATAATATAAAAGTTAAATTATATGGCAGTGATATATCAGGCAGTTAAATAAAATAAATGCAAAAAATTTTTTTCAATGTCTTTTACATGTTTAAAAAGTTTGTCCTATTTGCGTAATGCATCTGTAATCGTAAATTAACAATTTTCTAACATTAATTTTATTTTATGGATACATGTTGAAACCGAGAAGAACACATTTTTTCGCCAACTATAGTTTGATAATCAAATTGATGATATTACAATCATACAGAAAGAATCATTATCTCAATTTGGTCAAAAAATGAATTTATCGCGTTGAAGTATTATTTAACAATTATTTGTCTATCGTCCTCGAATATGGCGACGGTTTGTCGGACAATACAAAAGGTCTATTTTTTCATGAAAGCCACAATCATATTTTTTGCGATTGTTTTATTTGTCCTTTTATAAGGAATAAATATTCTTAGTTTTAAGTGGGCCAAACAATTTTGTTGATGGGACAATTTATTTTTTATTATATCAAATTTTAGAAGTTTTCTCGCGAACATCGAAAGATACAAACAAAAAAAATTTCTAGGAAAAACGTTGGTTATAAGAAAGTTTTCTTTTACGACATCTTACGACACTCGCGAGAAAAATCCGGCGAGTTTTCATCGCAAACTATAAAAGATATGATAAAAAAGTAAGAGTTTTTTTAGAACTTTTAAAAATGATCAATATTAAAAAATATATATCTTCTCGTATCTTACGTTTACGAGAAAAATTTTAAAATTCGATTTTATGAAAATAAATTATTCTGGCAAAAAAATCGGGAAAGAGAATTTACGTATTTGGATTAGTTAAAACGTTATAGAGGTTAACATTGTTTTAACAAGCGTCATAAATAAAATATTCATAACTTTGGTGTAGAAAATTTTTTTTACGTTAGAAAAATACGAGTCGCTTGATTTCAACTATAAAAACAACGCAGGGGAAACCACCCTGCAGTAGATAATGATTTACAATAGGTAACCTTAAATAACTGGAAAACTAGCAAAAAAGGTTAATTATTTTTTTAGTATAATATTTCAGCAAGGTTACTATATTTTCTGACAAAGTTTCATTGATATATTATAACTAATTCATGTGTGAAAGCAAAAAATTAATTTTTAACCTGAAAAAAATGTTGCTTCTTCATTATTCATACTTTTTACTCAAATGAAGCATTTGGGTAGCATGTACATACATCAGAATCAAAGTTTCAAGTTCAATGAACAATATTTATTGATACAAAACGTCCTTTCTTTATTATTCATAAATATTTGAGGACTTTTGATTTGACATATATTTTTTAACAGTAGATAACCAACAGTAGATAATCCAAAAATGGCGAAAAAATTTTGCTCTCAATACTGACAGCTTTGCGACTGTGTCGCAGTTGCGTCAAGTTAAAGATTATGTTTGTTTATTTATTTTGATTCGTGAAATTTTTTAATTTAAGTTTTTGTAAATAATAAAATAAAAAGATAGTGTAAATTTGTAGTTACAAATTAAAGAGCACAGAAATGTTAGATGTGTTAAGGAGTCACTTCGAAAATATATCATTTTTGGGACTAAGGCATGTACTAATCGTACAGAATATCAGAGATAAAGAAAATGTCAAAAATTCAAGCTCTATTGATTTTGGTCAAATAATGATAGTTTCAACTATTATTTACTCAATAAACTGATTTCAATTGTAAGTATACTGATGATAAATTATAATATTATAGAGAATTGAGTATTTTGTCATGCTCAGGAGCAATACCAGGAACAATAGTTAGCTATTGATGGATAGAGGTGTCAAAATCGTACCCTTTGCCGGGTGTAATGAAAATGTTCAATACTGCTAATTGACTAATTCCGTGGTATTTTTTTTTCTATAAGAATATTTAATTGAATATGTAAGCTTTATTTAAGAACGCAAATCTTTATTTTTGGAAACAGATGGAGTTAAATGCTGTTGAATTTTTTCCTTTCTACTGTAGGGTGGTTTCCCCTATTCTTTTAACGTAGGGGAGAGATGGTATCTTTGAGACAGCGGACAGTTGGGGAAAACCGATTTAAAAATATGAAATGAAGTATAAACTTTTTGTTGGTGGTTAAATATATTTATTTTGACTTTAGTCAACTTCATCAAAAGTTTGACCATGAAAGAAATTGTAGTATGCCAGAAAAATATTAAAATAAATTTTACACGTCTAAAAGTAAAAAATGTTATCTACGATATTTGAGTGTTTTCTCTATTCTAATCATTTATATCTCACAACTTTTGAGTTTTACAATGTAATTTAACAATTATTTATAAAACCCCTGGTATTCCTAAAATGTAGAAAATAGATTTGTATGAGCTTCAAGAGTTGATGATATCATTAGAAACTTAAAACATTAAAACTTAAAACATAACTGAAAACATTACAAATAGCAATTTTCTAATTTTTCAAAAGTTGTCGAACCATTTCATAAACTTTATAACCCTGAAATTGAAAAATTTATTTTTCTGATATAAATGAACAATTTCACAAATTTCCTCTATTTATAATAAATTCCTCTAATGGTTATTACAATTATTTATCAGAGATAATTAATGCAAAAACTTAGTATTTGACGTATAAACAATTATTTGCTGTGAGGCATAGTAAACTTTTGAATATATATATATATATATACAGGGTGTTTTTTTTAACTTGAGACAACGAAATATCTCAAAAAATACGCATCCTACGGAAAAAATGTCTGGAATAAAAACTTTTTATTTTCGAGGGGGAAAAAAGATTTGTTAAAATTTACCCCACCCCCACCCCCACAGGAGGCAGGGGTGGGGGTAACTTTGTAATTTCAAATGGCAACCCCAATTTTTTATCACAGATTCAGATTCTCCTTTACGAAATACGTAAGTTTTATTCGGAAAATTTGTTTCGATTCGCGATAGATGGCGCTGCAATTGCGAAAAATGAAATTGTTGACATTACTTTTAGCTCTACCCAGGAATAACGACGCGGACGTAGTAGTTGTCTATTCCCTTCGGGGTGCTTAATTTCGGTGAGTCCCCTTGCCTCTCACCATCCATCGGGGTGCTTAATTTCGGTGAGTCCCCTTGCCTCTCACCACAGGGATGCTTGATTTCGATTAATTATTTTACAATAAGTGCTCAAAATGGTGTCCTCGCACTTCGATGCACTTGTTAATCCGAGCTTTGAAAGATTCCACACAACTGCGAATTGTGTCTGGTGATATTTGTGCACAAGCAGACCTGATTCGCTCGATCATGTTATCACGAGTTGTGGGCACTTCTTGATAGACGCGATTCTTTAGATAACCCCACAAATAGAAATCCGGCGCCGTAAGATCTGGCGATCTGGCAGGCCAATTTACTGGACCTCCTCTACCGATCCATCGTCCATTGAATTCGCGATTGAGTACTTCCCTCGCGATTGCCGCATAATGTGCTGGACAACCGTCATGTTGAAACCACATGTTGTGTCGCACTTCCAAGCTTAGGTCTTCCAGCAATATTGGAAGTTGATTTTCTAAAAAGTTACGATATTTTTCACCGTTCAAATTTCCATCAATAAAATACGGACCGATAAGTTGATCTCCAATTATTCCACACCAAACGTTCACGGACCATGGACGCTGATGCTCAACTTCACGCAACCAATGTGGATTTTCTACACTCCAATAATGCATGTTGTGCCGATTAACGTTACCATGGTGTGTGAAAGACGACTCGTCTGTGAAGAGTACTAGATAAAAGAAATTCGGGTTTCCTTGTATCTGCTGAACCGCCCATTGACAAAATGTCACTCGGTTCTCAAAATCATTGCCATGAAGTTCTTGATGCAGTGAAATATGATACGGATGATAATTATTACGTTTTAATACCTTCCAAACACTGGATAGAGACATTCCGGAATCGCGGCTTAGTTGTCGAGTACTAACATGAGGGTCATGAGTGACTGCAGCTAAAATTGCAATTTCATTATCAACTCCAGTGACTGTTACTTGACGCTTC
>CAKNWT010248702.1:3360-20124 GCA_932066315.1 Andricus coriarius
GACCTAAACTTTTCGCCGGCTGGCGCCGCTCTGTCGGCCCCTCCAACAATGCATGCCCTACCCCCACTTACTCTTCAAATCCCCCACCCACCTTATTTTTACACTCCCCCTTTCCCTTTTCATCATCCACTGGACACACAACATTCTCGCACCCGATGCAAGACTACGCGACCCTAAGCGGCTACGCACCCGTTACCGTCCTACACTACCCCCGGTTAGTGGATCCACAATTCCACAGTAGATCAGACTGTGCACGGCTGGCGCCTGAAACACGAGGGGAGCGTGAAGAGAGTCAGTTGAGAGCCGAGCGCCGGCGAGTGTGGATGCATATTCACTGATTCCATGAGAAGCTCTCACTTTCCAAGTTTGAGACGAGTCTGGAATACTTTGGACAGTATCATCATAAATTAAAGAAAGATTATTGGGATTTAATTATTATTAGACTAAATCTCATGCAGTTGATGAAGTTTTGAAAAAGTGTTAGTGCTGACTTGGATTATTAAGATCAGTGTTGGTGTTTGATTGAGAACAGTGTAGTGAACGTAGTCCTAAGGATTTGTGGATTTTTAATCATCTTGCGAAACCTTGGGAGTTTCAAGATCGATGCTTGCAGATGCGAGAAAGATGAGTGTCCACCGAGACGTCCACGTGGTGGAGACAACGTGCGATCTCTCCGCTTTAATGAAAGGTAAATTGATTTTTCGTTATTGGATGCGTGATGAAGGTGGAAACATGTGAAAACTAACTGTAAAAATCAATTTCGCAAATCATTACGAGATCAGAATTGTTGTGAACCCAGTCATGGGTACGCCAGTCCTAAGAAACAAACTTTGAGATAGTGACACCCGGGTTTAGGTTGGAAAATTCGGTATCTATTCTAAAATCTACTCATGATAGATAACTGAAGATTTTAATATTCACATCAAAAAACGGCTGATGGAGATGTCCAATTCATGATGATTGTCTTAATAAGATTATGGTTGAGATTTAGAGAATCTTATTCTTCAAAGAATAAGTAGATGATTTATGAAGTCTCGGGTTTCACTCATTTCATTCACTTAACTTTACTGAATGAGAATCCGGATAAGCATACTGATACAACCATTCTTTCACAACTTATGTACCATTGTTGACTCTTGTTTCATTAACTGCATATCTATTTTTCTAAGTCACGATTTGGAGTTTTAATTTCAAAGTTTTTGGCTCAAAATTATCAGAAATAGTGCAAATTCGTGGTATAATAATAGCAATACTTTTGCCATAATCAAATTGAATCAGAACGATCTGAGAATAATTGATCTTTTAAGCTTTGACAAAGAGAGGTTCTGAAAGAACATTTTCAGAAGTTTCCAAAAGTGCTTCAAAAAACCATTGTATAAATAATTCAACAGTGGTATTAATCAAGAGCGTAGTTTTTTAAAAGATGTGTTTAGAGTTTTCTGAAGATAAAAGTAGATTTACCCTGATTACTACAATTTTCTCATAACCAAACTGTTAATAACGATTAAAATAAAAATCATTAGTACCAGCTTTTACAGTAGATATTAAATGTTCCACCATCATATTTAGATCTAAAACCGTAAAGAGAATCACCCCCAGATGACAGATCGCCAACTCCTCATCTAAAAGGTGCGATATCCGCAAAAGGTTCATATCGCACTTGGTATAAAATATAAAATAATAACTATCATGGCAGGTATGCGTTTATCGTATAATAATCGCGTAAATCTCAGGGCAGTAAAAGTAGGCGGTTAACTGCAGGGCTAATACGGTAAAAGCCGCGATTGCGTTTAACGGGCCACGTAGACCGTAGAAGCGAGGCGATTGATAGTTGTGGGAGACAGGAGGTGGAATGATAATTATTGTTATGAGAGGCGCCAGCCGGTCGACATAGAGAGAGGAGGCAGATCGCGAGAGAGAGAGAGGAGAAGGAACGAGTTGGCGGAGGTTGCAGGACCGGGAGCGAGAGAGAATAATAGTTGCGGTTCTGCTAGAGTGGACCTCTGATCAGAGCGAAAGAGATAGACAGGGCGCGGCGGCGCCAGCGTGGGTCGCCACCACAGACTCCGTATGCCAACCGATCGAGCGACGCTCACGAACAAACGACCCCTTGACCGCTCTCGAATCTCCCTTCCGATCGCTCTCATCCTCCCATTCCTCTCCTCGCTTCTTCCGCTTGAGATAATAGTCAATTTTTAACATCCAGTTCTCAAATCATTGATTTTCTGGTATCTCGCTCTTCTTTCATTAATTTCTGATCAGTGGATAAAGCAATGATCGTCGGCTTAATAATCCCCGATCCAGTTCACACTATGGCAGTTGATTTAGCAACATTAACCATTAATTCCCAGAAAACACGGATCGAAACTTAATAGTGTGAAATTCCACACTTTCGAAATGAGGATGAAAAATGTGACCCTCTTTCATTTGGAAGCAATAAAGGATACAACGGCCTTATATTATGTCACGAGTTATACTTTTCGGGTTGGTGCAATCTACCAGGTTTTCGGAATGTGACTCACCAACTTGAAATTTACAACTCTTCCAGAAAAAGTATTCCACCCCGCAGAGCACGGTGTCCACGTTATTCCCTTCCGGGCAGTTTTCACTTTTCGGTTTGAAAGACATTCCAGGGATGACTAACCGGAGACCAGATGCATCCTGTTTGAGCAAACATTTCAGGATTAAAAAGCAAACGTGATTGTTATTTTAAGAATCAGCTGATGCCGTTGCTCGAGTTTTGCAACAAGCAGTGCGTGTGCAGCAACCAATACGTTCGAGGAAGTGGATGAATGCATGTTTGTAGCACATACTGACCAACACTTCCGAGTATGCTTATCGTATTCTTTAACCACATTGTTCAATTCGAAAGTGAAAGGAGATCAAGAGTGATGACATTTTACAAAAATTCCAATCTAACGGATCAATGATGAAGGTCTTCATGTAGATAACGACATTGATCATCTATTTCACGACAGCCCACTCATAATCGTACACCTACATTTTAAACGAATAGTTTTCACGAAGAGAAAGTAATAGTTTTATGGAGAGATTGAATCTTCTGACCCCTAATAAATAAGTTTAAAGCTACTCTTGCTTGCCTGATTCTAAGTCTATTGGGAAGTTCCTAAGGTAAGCCTCCAGTGTAAGCGATACCCTATTGTGCTCGCAGGTATAGATGCTTCGTCACGAGCATGCTTTCCACCCACCTGTGCCTTCGTTGCACCTGCTACCTGGCGAATCCCCGATTTTTCTGCCCATTTAAAAGGGATTCTCACAGAAGGGCAACCCTCTATTCTATTCGACCCCTAATTGCCCATCCCTTTATACCGTAAACCGTCCCCCTCTAAATAGTTTCTTTCATGCTCACATGCTCGCCCATTTCACCCTCTCCACACCTCTTATCGAACAATAACCACAGAGGCGTGGCGGAACCACCGAGCATACCTGCCACCGGTGACTTTTATTATGCACCTCTTTCCGGAAACCATTGCTTATCAGACACCGGTATCTGGATCGCTTATGAGTCCCGTCAGGAAATAATCAACTTACTTTTAACATGTGAACTTCTTCGTTCGAATTGAGATAAGAATACACCTGTAGCACCCTTTTAAGAATCGTCACGGTACTTTTCTTCCTTCCGCCAAACAGGGCTCATGTTAATTTGTGTTATTCGTCTTAATGTTAATTTGTAAGGAGAAATGAGGTAACGGTATTTGGTCTCTTTAACTTTCAAAATAATCAGATCTGATCATCATGTCTTATACATCGTGGACTAAAACATTTGTTATGCCTGCGGTAAATGGTAAATCCAACTCACGAATCCGACACCACCTAGGCACGTGGGTCTCGTACTCCTACGCGTACGGATTACCTCTCGAGTCTAAATGCCTACGCGTGGTACGCATCTAGAATCGCATACAAATTTTCTCCACTTTGCCACCACTCAGTAGAATTCCATGCAACGACACATAAAATAATGAGAGAAACTAATACTGGTAATCTAATCTCACATTCGCATGCGGCGCATTATCCACGTGGCTAGACTCTGTCCTACTATCATTACGTAAACGCACAAAGTTGATGCTGATTAAGAAATTGTAACAAGCTTCCTAACTGCGCAGTTTACAGAAGACCTCTTCCGAAGCTGATAATCATTTGCAGTAACCGTTTGTTATCGCAATCTAAAATCGAACGTCACTTATCTCACGGGCAGGCGGATCGCACTGCTTTTTTATTAGTTCCGAGTTGTTCGATGCGAGAAAATAAAGGTTGCGATTTTTCAAATCCAATAATCAATTTCAGGTCTTGAAAAAATTAAGGTCACGTTTTCGGATCTGATGAACAAGTAGATGTTCATTTTTCTCCCCGAAGAATGTGGTTCTACGTTTTGTGCGTACACATGTGCCAACGAAATATCAAGTTCATTCCAGCGGGCACTGTGGCGGTGACCGCCTCAATGAAACAGTAACGTGGCAATATAAAGCACTCATTTCGTAGCAGTTTAGAGTGCAGGGTTTGCAGAGTAGCACGGTGGGTGTTCGCATTCCAACCCATACACGTGGAAATCTGCGAATAACCGAGAACACCAACACTGCTTTGTCAGCACAATGCGCACACATGTACTTCAACCCACGCAAATGCAAAAGTCTAATATCTACGAACTTGTAAAGTTAAAGCCAACATAAAGTGCACTAATGTCGCACGGAGTACCTGGTTAGTTCTTAATAAATACGAGTGTATGCGCAGTACAGCTCGCGACGTTAATGGACAAGAGTAATTTACGCGCCACATAAATATCGAGAATGTCTTCCCAAAGACATTAAATCATTAAGGAATGATAAACTGATGAACTCATTGATATTTTCGATTTCTTTGTAAAGTAATTTTTAGACTCCTTATTGGATCCTGATTATGAACCTGATGATCAACTAATGATCATCTCATCAGACCTAAAATTGTCCATCATAGTATTTGGACTATTGAAGTGGTTTTTGTTTGTCCTGATCTTTCTAAAGGGCAATTGATATCTACTGAAGTACCTGACTGTGGAATGGTTGGGTTATATGCTGTGGGAGTCGCGACAGCGCGGCGACGGTGAATCGTGGCGCGGCACAGCTGGTGACCGTCGCCTCTCGCCCACTCAAACGCGACACATATACGCACGCGCTCACAATCGCACACAAACATTCGCAAGTCTCTCAGATCCACATAACCAGCGACTCGCGTCGTCTCGGACGCTGAGCGGCGCGATACGACCATCTGGCTAGCGCCATCCACTCTACCCCCCGCGCTCAATCACTCCGTCTCTCTTCCTCCTCCGTGCGTTTACCAACAGCGGCTCTCATTACACTATCTTTTTCATTTCCGCGATTTGTTTACTATTCTGCCATACCTCGCTTCTGCGCCAAACAAAATTGCAATGAAGCGTATGCTTAACTTTAAACACGGACAAAATTGTATGCCAGCCGTATACACGTTAAAAGTTAGTATCTGTAGGTCTTAAAAACTATGCAAGAGAATTTTTGGAGAAAAAGTAGATCTTTTTACAACTATTTGAAACATCCGAGATATGACACTCAAATATTAGACATGTTGAAATAAAATGTCTGAGACGTTAAATTGAAATATCTGAGCTTGTTGAACTTTAATATTCGAGATGTTAAATAGAAATATCAGAAATGTTAAATTAAAATTAATAAATTATTTGTGCGTGACATTTATGACAAATTTTTCTTTGGACGATCCAGGGTGCTTACTAACTGAAAATTGGCACTCCTCTTTCACAGAGCATGTCGCAAATGACGGAGTGATTCGGCGCGTGTTAGTATCATTCGTCGCAGTTGTCGCTTATTTATAATCGACCCAAATCTTGGCGCAAGTTCTTCTCGGCTGTATATACAATTAGCGTTAAGCACGCACTTGCGGCATCATAACATAAACTAAAATTTATTCCCAAATTTGTCATAATTATTCGAACGACCTGAAGTTATACTTTTTCCTCACACCGCGCGTCGATGCTCACCTTCTGTTGTCTGCGAGTTCACATATTAATGCACCGCATAAGCAGTTGCACCTCAAGCGGATGTGACGGAACGGTTTTCAAATCGCTTTGGATTTATTCACTGCGACGTAAATTGCACAATTTTACATTCTTTCAATTGCAAAATGAACACATTGGCATACATTTGTTACTTAAAGTATCGCGACGCAAATATTATGCAATGGGATCGACGTTCGTTGACATTAAAGGTTTGACTTAGCGGTCAACATAAAGAATGCAAATTAAGAGTGATTCGATATCTGATATAAATCAACAGAAATGAATTCGAGACTCCAGAGGTTGCATTATATGCCCCCGCACCTGCGAGAAATCGAGATCTGTATTCACGGGATAAAACACTGGGATTATATCCACAGAATAATAAGCTGGAAGAGGGACAGATGAACGTTTCCCTCGAGAAACCGAAGTGCGACCGAATCGCGTGAAAAGGCGGCAAATTGCCGGTCATTATCTGCAATCTCCACGCACATCTTCGAAAGGACTGACATTACTCCGCGCAAAAGGCGTGACCACACGGCAAGGTCGAGTATTATGTGTCGTACATAACATCCACTCGATGCAACCTACCGTTACTTCAGCTAAAACCACCCCTAATTCAATTGTTTCAGCGCTTTTACGCCCCTAATTTCGATTCTGAAAATTAAAATTCTTCTTCCTGAGTCTGACATCAATTTAAAAAAATCTAAAATCTAAGAATGAACGGATGCGTCCGGTCTTGGAGAGCGGAAAAGTGAATGGCTCGTGATTTATCAAGAGTAGACAACCGCCTGTCATGTACAACGCCTAAAGGTCCGCGGTTCGAGCCGCTTATCGAACCGTTTAAGATAGGTTGGCCATCTTACTCTCTCGCATTCTCATTTTCTCTGCTTCGAATACTCCAGACCAGAGTATAAAGTCATATATCACTCTCCGGTTCGGTTATCGGAGCCATTAATTCCGGGTTAATTCTCGTGTCGCCTTGTCGTACGCGATCCCGCCTCACAAACGGGACGCTGTCGATGCCCTGATCTCATTTCCCAGACCACGTGCACCTAAAGTCTAACTCTAAACCAATACAAGAGACAAGTATTTCCTCATTACAGCGAGGTCAAAATATTGCTGATGAAATATTGAATTAGAAAATTCATTCATTGAAACGCAATTGAATTAGTCTCGAAATATTAAATTAAAAAAATTGTGTTTACCCTCATGGTCAGTTACAAGATAAAAAATTTCTCACGGTTCCCCTTGTAATCTTGTGTCTTTTCTATCTGAGACCTGAGGTATTTTATCATCTAAAGGTCGGTGTCATAATATTTAGACTTGGTACTTCCGTTCAAGATATGTTAAACACTTATTTTTAGACAATTGAGTAGCTTCACATTATTGAAGCTTTTCCCAAGGCTTTTCATCAATATTCTCGGCACTTTAACTAGGCGGCAATTATTCCAATCACGCCACCTGTTTAATAAGACTTATTGAAGGTTAATTAAAATCACGAGTCCGATTAATTAACACCCTCTTCCGCAGAGCTTCATCTTCAGTCCGATAGCGGATCATTCGTCCCACAAGGACATCTGCACTCTTACTTCTGTCAATTTTTTAAAATACATACTGTAAACATCTCCCAGGTGTTTTAGGTTCCAAAAAGAGATCAGTAGGTTGTATTCATAAAGTTATGCTTGAGGGTCTAAAATTACGCAGAGAAAAGGGGAAAGAGAGGGAAATAAGCGTGACTATTGGTTATGCGTTTGCACAGATGTCACTGGTTATTTTCGTCTTGCAGAGGTCTTGCTGTTTGAACAACTGCCGAATGAGAGCGTGTAGCTAAATGTATAGATAGTCACAATTCGCGTGTGGATCATCTGGAAGGCACGTGTACAAAAATCACCCGAAATAACCAATTGTTGCAATCTTTATCGAAGAGTTGAGCAATAAAGTAGAATTTAGTTTGACACAGCATTCTTACTTTACTTTTCTAATATAAAAAAAAGGCGAGAGGCCATGTTGGGTGAAAAGGTCGTATCTGTTCTTGCGTCGGGCCATTCGATGTTTACGAACGCAAAGATCAATCGTATGCCTGAATGGCGCCTGTCGGTGACCTCGAGGACCTCGACGGGTGACCACGCATTGACTTCGAACTCCGACATGTGCTATAACAGCGAAGTTCCCAATAGCAGACGCTTATCATCCGGTTTCATGACGCGGTGTTATGTATGCATATATTGAGACCCTCGAACTCGTCCCACGCACATTGTAAACGCTCCGTGGAGTCCACGTGCGTTTGCGATTACCGGCGAACTCAAAGCAGATGCTCGATAGAATCAAGGATAGAAGGGATTCACTGCTTATCAGGAGATAACACACCCGGGTACTGGAGGAGTTAAATCACCAGGTGTCAAAGCCTTATCTCACAGCGTAAATCCCCTTCAACCCGATTTACGAGACAGATGCCTACTTTTTTCATCCGCGGAAAATCCTTTTTACCACCTAACTGATCTTGTTTGCAATGTGGAATATAACATATGTAGATTCGAGGAATATATAGCTTTCATTTTCGATGTACACTGCTGGTAGTGCGATTTAATGTAATGTAATTGATAACACACGTTCATAAGAAGTTACTGTTTGCAAACTGGCGCCTGAGTCGCAGACGCAACAGGCGCTACCGTAAGACTCAATGCGCCCTCGTAACCGGAGAATGCACCTAAGCAAAGTGCAATCGGATTTACTAGCCGTTTATCGCACTTAGATAAGAGTTGGCGGTATCGAAAGAAGTACCGCGAAGTGTGGATTTCCTCCTCTTTAGATATAGAGTGCGAGAATTGAGTGAGGATTTTTTTTACTAAAAGGCAATCTGAAGCTGAAAGGGAAATTTAAGACTATTAGAAAATGAAGGTGCTTTATTCCGATATAAAATGCTAATCAACTGGTTTGTTAGGCAGAGCCGAACGCCGTGAATCATGTTCATTACGAGGTGATTGTAATCGAGGAAGGTTCCCGCGACATTGAAAAAGCTAGTCTTCGTTAGCGGTGATCGATCATCAATCAACGGGTGTAGAAAATGAACTTGAAATTCTAAACGCTGAGAAAACAGATATCGGTATTAAGGCACCACTTTGCCAAATCCCTTCACACACTTGAGATTCTTCACAATAAATTACTGGGCAAAAGGAAGAAGGCAAAACTTGCTGTCGAATCCGGGTTGATCGACGAAAATGGAATCGCGTGGCGGTTCCAGAGATCTAAAATCGTGATGAGTCTCCGGAATCGCAGCTGCAAGCATATTCCACGAAGAGCGTTGTCGCTTCTCCATCGCCTTGTAGGGCAGAACGAAGTCTTGACATTTCGTGCAGTTGGTTCCTTACAGAATCAATACCTCCAGATCGTTCATCAGAAGCTTAATTGCTTCCCAGTTTCTGCAAACCCTCTACATTCCCAGTATCTCTTTTCTCAAAAACAGGTGTACTTCAGATCAAATATCAAAACATGCAACCATTCAGATGTTAGCCCTCGGGAATTTGAAATCGTTCGACATGTGGATGCGGCATGCATGACATCAGGGTTTTATCGTTTGTGATCATTGAGAGGGCTACGGATCGGTAAATCCTGTGATCCAGGCGCGCGAGACATGCAGAAAAAGAAGAGTTGAACAAGCAGATCGAGAACAGCCGCTTCACTGTTCTTTACGCGGCGGAAGCTGCGAAGACGTCTTTAGCGCGGACACGTGCGTTCGTAGTTTATTCTAAGTTTAGTGCCGCGTTATAGGGAGTCCCGGCGCGTTTTCTCTGCGGAATCCGTGGGCGGAATCAGCTCGCGACGGGATGTTTTCTACAGTGGTGCGTCATCCAGATGCCACCATCTGGCGCGTAGGGATCTGGACAATTATAAAATTATAATACTCAGGCCTTCTTTGGTTGTCATTTGTGCTGCAGTTTGTTTAGAGGTGTGCGAAACTGCGAGAAACCTAAAACTTCAGCCTGGTCAATTCAGGGCTGTCGTGCAACGGTTTATCTTGGAGACGAGTATCGAGGAGAGGATTGCCGCCTTGCTCGCGTCGAACGATAAATAATTGACTGGGTTCGATCGATCTCGACGACAGTAATTTATCGGGCCGGCGAGGGACCTATATGGTGTTGTCGAGGCATCAGGTTTCTCGATTACAGAACGTTGGCGGTCTTTCTCTCGCTCTTTCTCCCATCGGCTCGGATGTTTTTATCGTTTTTCCCTCAATCCATCGCTGCGTATCTTCGACGTTCCTCTTTCTCTTTCATGTTTCTTCTCTTAGTTCCCTTCCTTCTTCTCGCCCTAGTCCACATCATCTTCGCCGAGCGAAACCGAAGAGCAGATCGAGCTGCCCAGCCACGACCGCCACATGGCGCTGGCGCCAACCTCGTCTCAGATCGTTGCTCCTTTTATTGCCTTCGCTGGAGTCCCTCGAGCATGCAACTCTTTTGCTATCACGATACTCCTTTTCATGATTCGACGTGGTGTGACCTAGAGTTCATACTGCTCCTGGGGCCACGAGTTTTGCAATGGATTGCGAAAATAAAAAATTAGGAGCGTTGCATGTCTCGATTTAGTACAAAATCTTAATGTCTAGGTGAGAGTAATTGACTCTTTGAGTATGAAAAATGCTTGACGATTCTGAACGCTGCCCGGGAATTGGTATTCGGGCCCACCCTCGATGGGTCAGTCAGTCTCGGCGTTTCACGCGATAAAAACCAGTAGCTCCTTAAGATCTCTTTCTCTTTCTAGCTCCGCGCTTTACGGTTATTACCTATTAAACCTGTAATTACAAACCAGTAACTTACGTTCCCCTTTCTTTTTGTTTCAGCCGGTGTTATGGCAGGCTCAGAAAGAGACGCCGGATTTTGCAGTGGCGCAGACGAGGACGACATGTCAGGTTTGCACTCACCGAGTGCTTCCGAGGACAGCGTCGAGGTGCAGGTCTCGCCAATTTCCCTCCGAAACAAGAGGAAACTAGCCGAGCCTAGAAAAATCCAGGAACCTTGTACTGCTCCACTCAAGAAGAGAAGAAGGTTCGAGCTCATCCAAGAAACCGCTGATGATGAAACTCGGCCTGCAACTTCCCCCTCACCGAGTCCCTTCAGGCCCTGGAGCTCCTCGGCCAAAACTTGTGAGATCAAGCCTGTTACGAAACCTGTGGCTCTTGTCTCCTGTTTTAAGGTTGAAAAAGAAAACAGGCTAGAGGATCAGGTAAAAGTGGAAGTAAAGGAGGAATACGAGAGGGGACCTAATGTAGAACAGAAAAGATTTGAGGACCTACATAGGTACGAGGATCAGAAGAGGCGTGAAGAAGAGAAGAAGAAGGAACTGATTTTTCAAGAAGAAGCCCAGAGGCGACGTGAAGCTCAGATCCAGGAGGAAATCCTTCAGAGACTTCAGGAGAGTCACCACAGACCAATTTCCCCCTCGCAATCCTCAACCATTTCCTCAGTCTATTCTTCCCAGAGGCGAGAACCGCGTCAGAGGTTCGAACCTCCCCCACCACCACCGCCTCCTCCAGCATCAGTCATCCTCCCTCACCCAAGGCTTCAAGAAGAACCTCTTTCCCTAGTCCTTAGAGGTGAGGTTCCTAGAGTACCTTCTCACCCTGGCGTGAGTGGCTCCTTCGAGAGGCCACCGACCTACCACGTCGATCAAGTCTTATCGCCACATCCACAGGGTCAAAACCACCAGACGACATCCAATGGTCACGCGAGGCATATCCCAAGTGGTCAGCAGAGAAATTACAAAAACATGACCCGGGAACGAAGGATAGAGGCGAACGCCAGGGAAAGGACGAGGGTGCACACCATCAGTGCTGCCTTCGATACTCTCAGGCGAGCAATTCCCGCTTATTCCCACAACCAGAAGCTCTCCAAACTCTCGGTATTGAGGATCGCGTGCAGCTACATCATGACCCTGAGTAAAATAGTCAACACTCCCGATGGAGAATCTGAAAATGGGGATGCCCTAGGTGCCTGCGTTGATCTCGTGTCCAAGACGATACAGACAGAAGGCAAACTTAGGAAGAAGAAGGACGAATGAGTGTGTTTATGAAAAAAGTGATCCAAATTTAAAAATAGAAGACCTGGTCCTCCTCTCCTTGATAATGCTCAATGCTGTTCTCGCCAACTTGCCTAGGTGATAAGTTAGACCTGTAGGTCAGTGCCAATGTTTGACAATACTTTTAGTTTTACTTGTAGTAATACTGATAGTGAATTTGGGTTCCTAGTTCTGATAGTAGAGACGATTATTTGTATATAAAGCCAAGGTTTTCTCCTTTTCTACTCATCAGGATTTCCGATTGATGCACTTTAGCGCTATCATTGCGAGACAATACATTCTTTCTATAAGGATTTAATATCTTTCTTCGGGCAGAAAATTTAAAATTTTCAAACACAGTGAAATTATTTCCTCAATAGTAATTAAGTCTGTGAACACTGTAACGTAAAAATTGTATGTGAATGCAATAGTTCCTTCTTTGGATTGACGACTGAATGCCAAGTACAAAGCTGTGGCTTTGCTGTAGTGAGGTGATTAAAGGGAGAGTGAGAGATCAGATGGGAGAGAGGAATGCATGAAATTATAAATATGTAAATAAATCTGAAAATCGCCGGCATAGCCTTTATCGCGTTATGAATAGAAAAATTGTATTTGATAATATGCATTCATAGTTATGCAGATAAAAATATATATAAAAATATATTATATACATGTGAACAATGTGTATGTATTTTGCCTGAAAATGGCGGTGTCCTGTATGTACCTTTTTATTGATATAAGAGAAACCTCACGTTTAAATCAAAAATTCAATATAATAAAGGTGAAGTTAACTTGATATTAATGTTTCTCGACTTTTTAAAACCCCCTCCTCTAGTAGTAAGCTTTCGTTTTATATTTATTTTCAAATATCACTTTAAATGTACTTTTTTAAGAATTTGATTTGAGTAATAAGATTTTTTTCGCATCCTTCATAATCTAAACTAGAAATGTTTTCACAATGATTCTGACCAATCAAGAAATAACTAAAGAAGCAGGAACTCATCAGAAAATTCTTCAGTTG
Organism: Andricus coriarius; assembly: GCA_932066315.1. Classification (NCBI taxonomy): domain Eukaryota; kingdom Metazoa; phylum Arthropoda; class Insecta; order Hymenoptera; family Cynipidae; genus Andricus; species Andricus coriarius. The sequence goes on from CAKNWT010248702.1 coordinate 16,476, forward strand.
CAGGATGTCTTTTTGCACTCATGTTGTCATACAAAGAAAAAGGTAACTTAATGAGTTTCCAGTTATTAATACCGAAGCAATCGATACATCTTCAATATCGATCAACAGTGCTAACAGCTTGCTAATCTTATTGCATCGCTGAAAGTAACAAATTATATCGCCTTTAGGTAGATTACTCCCGAGATTAAAATATTATCACCACATTCGTATTAGTAACAGCAGTATTTAATGAGACATAACATTATTTAAAAAAACAAAAAAAATGGTTTGTTTTGTCCTATTGCTACAATGCCATTGCTATTTCAGCTTTTTAGAACGACGGGAATAGCGAAAATCTTTCAAACTTGATAATAGACTAGAGACTAGTCACTAGATCAACATTTAACTTCAAAGGAAACTAATTCGATAAGTAAACTCTAAAGAAAGTTTATCAAATAAATTTAATCGCCTGTTATAGGATGCTCATCACAGGAGCCGATTAAAAGAGGACAAATAAAATTATCAAACTGTTGTCATGATTGCACAATCACTTCTTGAGACTTTCCGAACTAATTACCTCTAAGACTTTTATTTTACAAAAGACTGAAACTGGTTTAAAGCGGTTGTCAGCTCGCATCTGCGATACGTGGGTGCGTTTGAGTACACGCGTGTTAAGTACATAGACAATACAGGTTATCAGCGTTCTCTAAAAAAAACTTTGGCTGGTAAACATCTAGATTCTAGATGTACTCAGGTGTTTTCAGTTACGTCAGGCTACTCGAGACTTATTGTTTACCTTTTATCAGTATATCGTAGGTTAGCAAGATTTTTTCGATTCACATCTGGACGCATCAGCTGGAATTCGCGGACTAATTATTATTTGCACGAATTTAATTAAGTTAGTTTGAATTAATTTCTATGTGGAAAATTCAGGTGTAATATCAGATTAGCTCATTTCAGAATCTTTGATTTACTTTCAGATTCCTCTTTTTCAAATGCATTTTCAGATGATGAAGTATAGTCAGCCAGGAAGCCTAAAAAATGTAAAATATTGGGCCATAAATCCAAATATATCATGAGTAATTTAAAACATGTCATAACTTATGAAAAAATCTAGCACGAGCCTACACTCTAAATTTTAATCAGTCAAAATGTTATTGATTAAATTAATCAATCATGCTGTGACTAAAAAATCAGACATTTCTACTGACAAAATAGTCGTTTTAACAGATGAATTAGTGAATATTACTGAATGAATCAAATAGTCACATGAAACGAATTAATTTTTTGCTATAATAAAATAGTAAAATTATTTCTTAATTACAATTGTTCATTAAATTCCAACACTTTAATAAATGATTCAAATTAAACATCAATGAGTAATTAACACATTGAAAGTTACGACTTAGTCTTAGAGAATTCAAAATGACTGATGTATAATTAGTGAAAGTTACTGGTTATATCATTCAAAATGACGGATTCAATTCTTGAAATTTATTCAATATGACTGACTTGATAAATGAAAGTGGGTGTTATACTGATTAGATTAATATTTTTCTTTATTGGTAAAAAATAAATATTCTTGGTTCAAAACTGATATTTTTGGTTCAATTTAACTGTTTTTTATTTGGAATTGAATTTGCTTTGCTTCAAATATCCACTATTACATTTTTTGTTGAAAATTCATCTTTTTTATTGAAAATATTACTGCTTGGTTGAAAGTTGAACTACTTTCTTAAAAATTAATTTTTTTGGTTGAATATTCATCACTTTAGCTAAAAATAAATTCACCTATTCCATTTTTGATTGATAATTTATCGTTTTTGTTTGAGAATTCAACAGATTGTATCATCTAAAATGACGGAATTCATCAGTGAAACCAATTGACTGATTTGAAGTGTCACTTTTGCCTGCTTTGTCAGCCTTCGAATCCGCATTATCTGAATCAGTCAATATTGACTTCAAATCAGTCACTTCTGACTGATTAAAATTTAGATTTAATTAATTAATTATTTCCGTAAAACGTAATTTTTTTAAATTCAAAGTGGTAAAGGAAAAATTCAATAACATTTTTTTTTAAATTATTGTAACCACTCTTTGTCCAATATCCACTATTTTTACGTATTATTTCCTACTTATTCGCGAAAGATAACATATTCTCTCTTTTAATTTAAAAGTGCTTACAGGTGTTGCAAAATGATCAGAACTCATCTGTTGATATTCCAAATCGACTCATTGAAAGCTCTTTATGATTCACTTTTATGCATTATTGATAAAATATAAAGATAATATTCATCATCAATTGTTATAAAGTTCATCGACTCTTTTACTTCAAAAACGTGAACGTAACCCGGAATTCTCAATAAAGTCATTGACACGAAGAAAGAGCAAACATCGTGACTCAAACAACTTGTTCGGACACGTAGCAAGCGCTGAAATATGCGAAAACAGATTTATGTTTGTCGAGGACGCGACTTCTTCATTGCAGATGGCTTCTGGATTTAAAAGTTCAGATTCTTTCCGGAAATTGCATAGAGACATTTATTCAAATCGAGTTACACAAGAACTCCAATATAAGGCCAGTTTCGGAGGTCGCCTCGCAGTGGCCGTGGCACTAAATTCGTCGTTAAATGAATGGTGCGGGGTGGCCACGCATTTTTGACCTTGTTGACACTGCTTTGGCGCTAAGAAACTGCGTGAGCCAGCAGTTCTAATAAGAACTAAATCATTCGGCCTTATATTGGAGTTCTTGTGTATTTCAGAAGGAAAAGAGGAAAGTTAAAAGTAGTTTCTGTTAACAGGGTGGCCGAAAAACTTCATTTTCAAAATTCCCTGACTAGTCCCTGACCAATTTTTTACTGTTTTTTTTAATCTTGTAGCATTTATAACATTGAATCTTTTATAAACAGCATGAAACAATTTCAGATTAAAATGTACAAATTTCAAATTTATTTATTTCAACCAAAAACCTGTCTACCATAAAAGATGAATTTTCAATCCAAAACGACGAATTTGAAACAAAGCAGTTCAATGGTTGAATTTTTAACGAAATAATTGAGTTTTTTAGAAGACAGGTAAATTTTAAACAAAAGAAGATGAATTTTTAATCTAAGCGGATGAATTTTCTATTCAAATAGACAAATGTTTAACAAAAAGTTTAATTTTCAACCAAATGGTCGAATTTTTAATAAAAAAGAGTAAACTTCAACCAAAAGCAGTTGCAATTCAAACCAAATAGATCAATTTTCAAGCCAAAAAGACTATATTTTTAGAGGACAGTTGAATTTTCAACAAAAAGATGAATTCTTAACGAAAAATCTAATATTTGATATTTCAACCAAAAAATATTAAATTTGTACCCAAAGAGATGAATTTTAAAACCAAAAAGACGAATTTTCAACAAAATACATGAATCTTTAAACAAATAGTTGAATTATCAACTAAAAAAGATCAATTTTTTAATAGAAGAATTGACTTTCGCAAAAAAAGGAATTTTCAACAAATTAGTCCAATTTTCACGAATGGAGATACATTTTCAACTATAATGATGAATTGGCCAACCAAACAGAAAAATTGTCAACAAATAAAGACTTTGCAGTCAAAAAAAAAGTTCATCCAAGTTGTTGATCTTTCAAGCCAAAAGGTGAATTTTCTGTACAACAGTTGAATT
>CAKNWT010248719.1:0-13820 GCA_932066315.1 Andricus coriarius
TTGGAAAAAAGTTGAACTTTTGAAAATTTGTACCTTCTAAAATTGAAAATTAAATTCATTGCGAAGTGAAGAATTTCAATGATGTTAAATAAGTTAAATAAGTTCAAATTGGACGTGTTCAAAAATGTGTAACCTTTTTAATTGCCAAGTTTTCATTACATCATAGGTTATCAAATCAATGTTTCTGCTTTCAAATTTGAAATATTTTTTAATGGGAAGTAATCAGTAATTTCAGATTCAACTTTTTTTTTTAAATTTCTCTCTTTTAAATTTGGTAGAATTCAAGTATTTCAACATTAAACAAATAACTTTATTATTCAAAATTACACCCTTCGAAACTTAAAAAACTAAAATTCAAGGTTTGAATTTTAAGAATGAAACAACTTATTTAAGTTTAAAAATATTCCTAATTAATTTTAAAAATTAAACAATTAAATGTGTCCTAGCGGACAATTGAACAATTACAAATATTAAAGCCTTAAAAATGGAACAATTTGCAAGATAGAACAAAAAATATAAAAAATGGAAAAACAATATAAAATATAGAAAAATGGAATAGAAAAAAAAGAAATATTTCAAAATTGAACCATTGGAAGTTCGTACGATTGAAAAAATGGAATTTTTAATAAGAAGCTTGTGAAAATAAACAATTTAAGCTAGAAATTTAAAGGACGTATAATATTATAAATTAGACATTAAATAATTGAAAGCGATAATGTTACTTTTTTTTAAATAATCACTGTTACCAAATCTTCAAATTGAAACGGTCAAAATGGACCATTTTAAAATTGTAGTATTTTACTATATTTGAAATTGAAACATTCCACATTAAAATTTGTAAATTTAAAAGTTTAATATTGTATTAATGGTAGTTTTTAAAGTACAAGGACATACCTCGGACTCACACCATTATTGATACTTTCTAGTTTTTATTAACGATACATGAAATACCAAGCAATTTCAGAGAATTTCAAAGTTTTCAAGGAATTTAAGAGATTTCAAGAAGTTTAATTTGATTTCAGAGCATTTTAAGGCTTTCGAAATTGTTAAATAAAATTTTAAGAGTTTTAAAGGATTTCAAGGGATTGGTTGATATTTTACCAGGCAAGCTATTTCATAGGATCGCCAATGACTTTGAAGATTTAAAAAATCACAAGATTTAAAGAAATTTCAAAATGTTAAACCTTTTTGTATGGATTTTAAAAGGACCTTAAAGATATCAAAGGATTTCCAGGGATTTTAGGGTATTTTAGAGAATTTCTAGAGAACTTTAGGGAGTAAATAAAGTGGAATGATATTTCAAGGTTTTTCTAGATATTTCTACAGATCTCAAATATTTAAACATTTGTAAAGGAATTTTAAAAGAAATTAAAGATTGTAAGATGTTGTACGGCATTTAAAAAGTTTTCTAGCGATTTCACAGGATTTGAGAGACAGTAAATTCTGAGTATTTAGGGAATAAATGAAGTGAAATGAAAGTTGAATGGACTTGTAGAGATTTCTATGGATTTCAGGGATTTCAGAGATATTAAGTGATTCAAAAAGATTGACGAAGTTTTTTGGAATTTTTAGAAGAGCCGAACAGATATTCGGGGGTTCTTAACCCTTCCGCCGGAACATCCATCTGTCAGGCGGATAGCATCTGAAAAGTTGTTGCTAGATAAGGATTAGAGGCCCCGAGGACGCAAAAGACGTAAACTTAGACGTAGACTATTGTGAAATATTAGTTTTGGAGAAGTTATTGGAAAAACCAAGGTATCCGTCTCGCAGACGGATGTTCTGTTAAATAGTGGAAAAAAAGATGTTCCGTTGGAAGGGTCAAAGAATTAAAATGGATTTGAAAGTTTTTAGAGTATTTTAAAAGATTTAAATGGATTTTACGCGATTTTATGGGAGATGTATAATTGTATATTGTATACCAGATTCCAAAAATAGTTAACCCCTCGATTTAATATTTAAACAATTGCATGTCACCATTTAGCTACTATTTTTTAAATTGTATGCTACTATGGACACTATTTTGAATTTTTCAAATGAGACCGAGGCCTGCAAGGAGTAAAATGAATGTTTAAAAGACGTCATTCTTCATTTCTCTTCTTTAGAAAAGATTTTCTGATTTTGGGCGTTAGTAGTAGGCTTGCATAACATATAGTTATAGGGATGACGTTCACACGTTTTTCACTGTCACAAATTCAGACAGTCACTCTTGAGCCGAGCTCTTGAGCTTGAGATAAACAGCGACTGGCACCCAGAATCAGTGGTCTCCAGGTTTTGGAACTGCGGGTGTTCTTTTAGGATTTTAGGGTGTTCTTTTAGGATTTTAGGGTGCTCCTTTGCCATTTGATTTGAACCGACACGCATGCCTGTGTCTTTATTGGAATCCCCGAAAATTCTTGGCGCCATCTCAGTTCGAAAAAGTGGTTTTCTTCACTTCTTGTATCTACTTTCCCTTATGACAAGTGGCTTCTAAACACAAGTGCTAAAAAGATACAAATTTGAGATCCGAATTCAAAAGAGCGATATTAAGATCCAAAAATCAGTTTAAAAAAAACATATATTTAAAAAGTTCAAATTATGCGAAATAATTACAAACATATGTCTCCATTTAAAGTCTTTTTTTGCAATTATTTTTCAAAAATTGAGTTTTTTGAATATACGTTTTTTTAAACTGATTTTTGGATTCATAACATTAGTAAAGATAAAATCAGAACAGAAGAAGAGAAGACAATACAAAACGACTTGAAGGTAACAAGAAACTACTATTTAAAAAGATAAAGGGAAGTAAAAATACAGAGTTTGTCAGCATGAGAAACAGCAAACGTGAAATGCTATATGATACAGAAGGGATAGTAGACGCTTATAAAGACGCTTTTAAAGAATTATTAGGAAGTGAAGCTATAGGGCACGAGGAACTGCGCCATATATTTTCTATGGCGCAGGTCTGTTTCACTGAGGTTAGAGATATATAATTAAGAACTTGAAAAACGGTAAGGCTGCTGGTGTAGACAATATTAGGGCTGAAATGCTTAAATACGGTGGCGAGTACATACCTCACAGGTTGTGCGAATTGATAAATTTATGTATAGAGATGGGGGAACTCCCAGACAATTGGAGAAAAGCGATTATCGTACCAATATACAAAAGGAAGGGAGATAAAAGCAACCGCAATAATTTAAATATACTCAAAAATACTTATTCGTAGGGTAATGAAAATAACAGAAGAAAATACATGGGAAGTCCAAAGAGGATTTATGCCAGGGAGATCACAGAAAAAACTGTTAGGGATTTTATTAGATTAGAACCAAATTTTGGTTCCAAAGTTGCTGTAACAAAAAGGAACCTCTCATGCTGAAAAGGAACCCAAAATGATAAATGGTTTCTAAAGGACCCCAAAGCATGGATTGAAACGGTTCCAATGGAACCCTTTTTTCACTTCAGCCTTGACTCGCTACGAAAATTTTACAAGTTTATGGTGTACATTTTACTTTGTAATTCGAATTAAATAATATTGCACTGGGAAAAATTTAATGAAGAAACTAAAATTATAGATATTAGTCATTCTTGAAAGGAAGGTAGTGCACATGAAATATGACAGTTATTAAGATTACGTTGAAAACCCGACGTTTTCGACTGCGCAATGCGCATATACCAAAAAAGCGCGGTACCATTTAAAATTATATAATATACACTTGCAATATTACGTTAATATTACATTTTTAGGAAGGTAGGCACTCCTGTCATTCAATTTAATTTGTTTAAGAAAAAAAGAAAAAATGTTTGTTAATATTTATCTGTATGATTATTCATAGTCTTTATTGATTTTAAATAGGCCCGCGCTTTTTGACACATGCGCAGTTGAAAATATGAATAGCCATCTAACGGATATCAACGAACAAAAAAGGAATCCTTAAAAGAGTTCTATTGGAACCTCAGTTCTAAATGATACCAACTTATACTTGAGCCGCAACTTTACTGAACCCTCAGTTTTTTCTGTGATCATGTTACCCCCCCCCCCCCCTCCCCCAGGATGCATATATTTTGTATGCAATAAGATTGTGTTTTTGTATGCCTCATGTTCATAGCCACTCTGCTCAAGGCGTTTATTGGTCTCACTCGTAGTGTCTTTTTAGCAACTGCATAACGCTTCAGGTAAATTTGATCAATGATTCTCCTGAAGGAGGGTTGACTGACATTGTCACTGGTGCTCCTTGCTAACATCCAAGAATTACAGACACTAACATCTAGCAACCAAATAAAAATTGGCCGCCACCACTTCTTATTACGGAATGAAATTCGGTAAGTGACACATCTTGATCCATCCTATCCTACCTCCCATATTCTTGTTGTACTGATTAAAGATATTAGACCAGTGGATCCTACTGTTACAACAGTATTGTAAACCCAGCTTCAGCTCTTTCTGCAACTTTCTAACTTCGAAAAACTACTTCCGCTTCAGTCAAAAGTTGCCGGCCCGGAAGATTGCCAACTGACCCTCCAGCATCCTGATTGCCGGAATCTTCATCAGAACCCACGTTGAGGAGCGTTCAAGTATTACGTAACGCTACATGGAGGGTGGAGGTAGGTCAGGCCAAATGTTACATAATGGCGAAAAACTACAGGAAAAAGTCGGAAAAAGCGTTACATAGGGGGGAGGGAGGATAAAACATTCCGAAAAACTGCGTTACGTAATACTTGAACGCTCCCTTGGCATTGAGGGGAACCATACATGTAATTGATATCTTCATCTTCGTAGAAATCAAGCGCATCGTGAAGTGTCAGATTCCTGCGAGAAAAGATATTCAGTATTATATATTTAATTAATAATATTAATTTTTACATAATATGAATATTTGTTATAAAACAGTAAAAAAAATTGATATTCGAGAAACAAATAGGTGTTTTCTATTTCTGAACTCCACAGCAATATATATTTCAATGCTTTTGCGAACGGTCGACAAAATACAAAGTTCTCAGAACACAATCTAAAAACCCAAAATTCATGTATTCTAAGTTGAAACAACAGAATTTTAACCAGAATAATTTACTTCTATATGTCATTGATTTGACTACCGAACCGCCCAGTGTACCATGTATAAAACACAAAATATGCGTCAACGGAAACGTACACATAGAGAAAGGATAGCGCAGCTATTTTTTTAATATACTTTAGGATTCCTTAGGACTAACATGTAAATCGGTGCGATAAAAAAATGCCATTCGTCTTAAAGTTATACGAAGTTAGTCGTACTTAAAAAACGTCAAGGCAGCCGAACGTTACATATATATCACTGTGGGCGGTAGAGGGTTAAGACAGATCACAGAAAAAAGTTTGAGAGTAGGAAAGAAAGTTTTCTTTGCGTTTGTTGACCTAAAAATAGCATTTGACAAGGTAGATAGAAGTCAACTTTGGGAAGTCCTGAAAGAGCACGGTGTCAATGGATGGCATGTACAAGCAATGCAAACAATATATATGCTGGTAGCAAAGCGAGTGTAAGGGTTAATGAGAAACTAAGTGTCTGGTTCGATATTATGCAGGGTATTATACAAGGATGCGTTATGTCCTCATGACTATATTTATTATGTTCATGGACAAGTGTCTAAGAATGTCCCTCTTCGACGATGAAGGTGTAGATCTCGAAACAGTAAGAGCACGTGGGTCAGCGTTTGCAGATGATAAGGCTGTTATGGTAGAATAAATCGAAGACTTGCAAAGAATGTTGAACAAACTGACTCTAATCATGAAGAGTATGGTCCTCAAAATTGACGTAAATGAAACAAAAATTATGGTGTTTGAAGGAATAGGTGAGAAAACCTTAAAAATAAACTTTAAAACCTTAAACCTTAAAACCTTGTGCTACATTGTCCTAAATGATGAGAGAATAGAACAAGTTGATAAATACGTTTATCTGAGTATCCTTTTAACTAGTGACGGAAAGATAGATGGGGAGTTAGATAGGCGCATAAACGAGGGTAAGAAGGTTATCGGTAGATCACGGTCCATTATCAGAATTAAAAATATATCAAAAAAAGCTAAAATGGCAATCATCATTCTATATTTGGACCGATTGTGCTTGCGGTAGCGAGACATGGACGTGTCAAGAAAAGGATAAGAGTAAAATTAACGCGATTGGCATGAAACAACTGCGCACAATAAGCAGGAAAACACTGATGGACAATGTGAGAAACGAGATAATCCTCAAAGAATGTGGTACAGAAGAGACAGTAGTTGACATATGGGAAAGAAATCGGTCAAGATGGTTCGGGCATGTTGAAAGAATGAAAGATGAACGTCTAACGAAACAAGAGTATAAAGGTAAAGTAAATGGCAGTATGCCAAGAGGCAGATAGCGGAAAGAATGGTTCGAATGTTGAATGAAACCTTAATCCGAAAAAAGATAAGAAGCCATAGAATCACGAGATCTTGCATGAAAAATGCATGGACGTAAAGGAAGCTAGGGAAGTATGCCAGGACAGAAAAGCGTTTCGACAAATAGTTTAGGAAAAGAGTGTCAGTAGAGTGAATGACGCCTGAAACAAAAGACCTTGGCTACTAATGGGTCCGAGTGAAGAACCTCATATGACGACTTTATAAGGCTCTTCACTTGGGGTGATCGCTAGAGAGATTGATCAACAACCTGGGTCGAATCAGTGTTGCGGAACGAACGCGTTATTTAAATAAATAACACGAGACTTCTAGATCAATGTAAAAAATCGATACCACCTTCCTCACATTACTCCTTTCCTCACCGAGCTAGTCACGCCTACACCGAAAGGGAAATGGCTTAATGGCATAATAATAATATATTTGAGCTTTTTTGTTCAAAAAAAACTTTTTGCACAATTTTGACTTGTTAATATTGTGTTTCTGAATTTCCTCCCAAGAAATAAATTCTCCAAATCCTTGATTCTATCTAGACCGAGGGATTAATCACTCCTGCAATCTGGTATACACACTCTCTTCAATCTTTTTCAATCTCATGCAATCCCATGCAATTATTTAAAATCACTTGTATTCCCCCCGTGCGAAAAAGTATTATAGGAAATTCATTATAGGTCTATATTTATATAGGTCTATATTCTATAGGTCCTCCTATAATGAATTTCTTATAATTTTTTTCGCGATTCTAGAAAAATCATTATAGAAAATCATTATGAGAAAATCGGTATAAAAATAAAGAATGTTAAAATATTTAAGGATGTACACTACGTACAATCAATCTCAAAAGTCGCTAATCTTTAGAATGATTTACAAAATCGACAGAAATAGATCAATTATTAATTTTTGCAATCTTGACGGATGTTTCTAAGCATACTCCAGAAAATAATATTTCAAGTTTAAATTGTTTATTTGACAGTATTTTTTTAGAGTTTTAGGTTTTGCTTTCTCTTTAGGGAAAAGTTACAATTCTTATTTAATCCTAATGATCAAGGTCTTTTTTTATTCTCTGAAGGATTCTCTACAATTCTATATAGATGGTGCTAATTAAAAATTAAATCATAATTGCTTATAGCAACAAGATTGTTCATACAACTGAATGATTTCTAAATTCATTTTTTAAAAGTAAAACTCATCCAAATAGAAGTCAATAATAGAACTATTTTTGTCGATTTTATAAATAATTTTAGATATTGGCGACTTTTGAGATTGATCCCTAAAGAATGAATCTAAAAAATAAAGAAAGTACAAACGAATGATATATTTAAGGTAAGATTTCAACCAATTTCACTGAATTCCACGAATTTTAAGCAATTTCGTCAGATTTCATAAAAATTTAATGGGATTTTAAAGATTTCCAAGCATATCAGGCGATTTTAGGCGATTACAAAGGATTTGAAATATTTTCGAAGGACTTACACTGATTTTAAGGGTTTTAAAAGGATTTTATGGGATTTACAAACACTTCAACTAATTTTAAAAGATTTCATCGGGTTTCAAGAGATTTAAAAATATTTTTACGGATTTCAAGGAATTTTGAAACAATTCAAGGGATTTTAGAAGATTTTAGTGATTTCAAAGAACTTAGTAGGATTTCCAAGGATTTCAAAATATTTCTAGTGAACTTTAGAAAACACATAAAATGAAAGTAAATCTCAAGGAATTTTAAGGTATTTCAAAGAATTTCACAATAAGATTCAACGACTTTGATGAGTTTCCAAAGATTTCCAGAGATTTAAAAGATTTCTAGAGATTCAACAATGTTTTTTTTAGATAACTTTAATGAAATAATTTAATTTATACTCAAGGGATTTCAAATGATTTATTTCTATTTTTAAAAGGGATTTTTACGTTTTCCAACGATTTCAAGGGATTCTAAAGAATTTCAAGAGATATAAAATATTTCAAGTGATTTTAAAGAATTTTGTAGGATTTCCAAAGATTTCAAAGTATTTCTTCTGAACTTTGAAAAATAAATGAAACGAAAGATATTTCATAAGATTTAAAGGACTTGAATAAACCTTCAAGGATTGAAAGGGACTTAAAAAATTTTTATGGATTTAAACTTTTTTGTTTTGTTTTGAGAACTGTAATGAATAAGTTTAATTCAATATATATTTATGGGATTACAAATGGCTTATAACTACTTTAAAGACAGCTTTACGTTTTCCAACGATTTCAAGGGATTCCAAAGGATTTCAAGAGATAAAATATTTCAAGGAATTTCAAAGAATTTTGTAGGATTTCCAAAAATTTCAAGATATTTCTACTAAACTTTGAAAAATAAATGAAACGAAAGAGATTTCAGCAGATTGAAAGGACTTTAATCAACCTCCCAGGATTTCAAGGGATTTCAAATATTTCTAGTGATTTAATCGTTTTTTAGAGATCATTAATTTAAGAAATTAATTTGATGTATATTCAAGGTATTTCAAATTACTTATACTACTGTTTCAAATTGATTTTTACGTTTTCCAAGGATTTAAAGGAATTCTAAAGGATTTCAAGAGATTTAAAGGAATTTCACAAGATTTAAAGGAATTCAAGATATTTCTACTGAAATTTCAAAAATAAATTTAATGAAATGAAATGAAATTTTAAGGGATTCCTGGCTATTCCAAATATTTCGAGGGATTTTAATGTATTTCAAGGAATTTCACAAGATTTGAAGGACTTTAATAAATCTCTAACGATTTCAAGGGACTTAAAAGATTTCTGGGGGCTTAAACGTTTGTTTAGAGATCTTCAATTTAAGAATTTTAATTTAATTTATATTAAAGGGTTTTCAAATTACTTATATCTTCTTTTTCAAATGGATTTTTACGTTTCTCAAAAATCTCAAGGGATTCAAAAGGATTTCAAGACATTTAAAGGTATTTTAAGGAATTCCAGAAGATTTAAAGGACTTTAATAAATTTCCATGGATTTCAAAGATTTCTAGAGATTTAAACGTTTTTTTTAGAGATTTCAAAATTATTTGTACCTACTTTTTAAAATGATTTATGGCGTTTTCCGAAGATTGCAAGGTATTCAACAGGATTTTAAGAGATATAAACAAGTTAAAGAAATTTTTAAAGAATTTTGTAGGATTTTAAATGATTTCTACTCCACGGAATAAATTAAATTTTATCTCAAGAGATTACTATGGCTTTCAACAACTTTAAAGGTTTAAAAAGGAATAAAAAAAATTCCAAAGGATTTTCAAAGATGTCACGGAATTTCAAAGAATCTCGCAAGGATTGCGGGATTTTAAAGGATCTCCAACTATTTTAAAGATGTTAGGGGAATTTATCAATTTCAAGGGTTTTCAAAGGTTTTAATGGATCTACAACTATTTTTAAAGGTGTCAATGGATTTCAAGAGATTCTAAAAGGTTTTTCATGAATTTCAATTAGATTTTTTGAAGCGATTTTAAAATCATCAGTGGAATTCTCAGATTATGATTGGTCCAAAATGAATCGCTCCTTTGCAATATGCAATATTTAAAAGTCACTTATATCCAATTGCAATCTAGTGTATACTCGAGTGTATACCAAAAATACTTGTAATCATCCTCTCGATCTACATTCATTTTTCAATTAATAACGCAAATAGAAAAGGGTGAAATTGGATAAAATTTTTCTTTAGTAATTAATATTAAAAATTTATAATTTCGCGTGCTTCAAACACAATTTTTGTCAAACCAAGTTAAAGATAAAAGAAACAATAAAAATTAGAATAAAACAGAAATCTATTAGACATAATTCTTGTATCCCCAAGTGACTTAAATCGAAAGACAAACATGATTATCCAACAGGAACTCAAACATCATGTTATCTGAGGGAGATATAGTTTAAAGTCCGTTCGTAGAGACCATTCACCTACATCCGAGATCAGCTGTTTCTTCATGAATGAGTTTGAGTCTTCGCCATTGACACTTTTGGCGGCATCTTTGTTGGCTGGAATCCGTTCTTAAATATGCAGAGAAGCACTGCCCATATTCAAGTAAAGTGACCAATTATTTGAATTTGAATTGGGCACGCTTCATTGACAGATCGTTGACCAAACAGCTGTTCAGGAAATTTCGATTTTTTTTCACTTCAGAAAGCGCTTCAGCAGGCTTTCTCAGAAAGTGTATAATCCTTTTCGTTTCGCATTTTTCAAGTGTTGTTCTTCTATACTCAAGCTAGGCTCGAACCCACCCGAAGAAATGTAAAGATCCATGGCCAGAAGATTGCTGCTTTTCTAAAAACCGTTGCTTTTTCCGACCGAGATGACCAGCCAAACACACGTTCCTCCGAGATTTTCTCCGACGTATTGTTTTCGATGGGGATCAACAAAACATTCGGTTCTGCCTCAAAGAATATGATACGTCATTCTTCTGTTCTTTGATTTTGTTTCTTCTTCTAGAAAAGATGGAAAGATAATAATTGTGCAAATAATATAACGAGGGTATTCTGAATTGGTAGTGGAATTTTCAGAAATTTAGCATCGAAGTCAAGTCGTCGAGGCTTTTTAAATTTGAAATTTGATCACTTTCCGTTTTTCTTAATGATTTTGGTTCAAAATTTGTTCTTAATCATTTTTGGATAGGACGAGTAGATTTTCTTTTAGTCGTAAGAAATAAGATTAGAAATAAAAAATTAAATTTTTGGAAGAACGACACATATTATGAATTGTAATAATATAAATTTATTGAAATAATACATTTTTCAGGGTAGCTAAGAAAAAATTAGTGCAAGATAAGGAGCAAATATTAAATTAATCATGAAAAATAAAATTGTTACATTATTTTGCAATATCTGAATAAGCATTCCCAGACCGAGGTATATAAATAAATGTGATATACATTTGATATACTAGTGTTGGACATCATGTAGAAAAGTTCACGTTTTGGACAAAATCGAGTGTGAAGCACGAGGTAGGTGATGAGAATGTGTTCGTTAAAGTCGAAGGAGCATTGGCAAAAGAGAATTCACTATCAGCAAATTACAGTTTTCGATGCTTTGACCTTTCATTTTAAAAGGTCTTTGCACAAATATGGGAGAAATACAAAAACCGAACGCGTAGTGCGAGAACCAACAGTCGCGCGCCATAGGTGCGCTCAAACTTGCGAGCAAAGCGTGTCGCGCGCGATGAAAAAGTGCCCGCGCAGGGGGCAGAATTTATTTTTTTTTTTTCTTCGAAGTTTCATTAGAAAATCTTTTAATTCTTTAACGGCCAAACCTAAAACCCGTTGAATGAAATTTCTGAAAAAAATTCAGGCATAATGTGTGGTCGTTTCTGATCGATTTTTGCAATAACATTTAACTTTTTTTTATTTTCTCGGTTTATATTAAATTAACGGTAACTTATAACAACCTTATGAGATGCTTAATAGTCCACTTTAATGTCATCCACGTATTTATTTTGCAGAATTTTAAGCTTATTAACATTCAAGAAAATCGAAAATAGCGAACGTTGCTCAGCTGCAATAGTGGTCGTTACAGGGGTGCATTTTGGGATGCATTTTGAAGACATAAGTGTTATGAATTTCAAAAATTTTAAAATTTTGTTTATCATTGAAAATATTTTTGTTTGAATTGTAGAATTTCGAATAATATTAAATGGATACATTTTAAATTGCATGGTTTCAAAATGAACCCCTTTCTAATTGACCAGTTTTCAATTGAAATCCTTAATTGGTTAATAACTGTAAATAATTTTATTTCAAATTAGATCACGTATAAAATGTACTCAATTTCAAATGAAAAGCAATAATATTAGAGCAGTTTTGAGATTAAAGCTGTTTAACTATTAAATAATCTGAATTTGAACATTTGATAATTATATAAGCGTGTCAAATTGAGCATAACTTTAAATTTATATTCCCAAAAGGTTTTTTTTCAAATTCAAATTCTTTAAAACTCTATTTTCAAATCGAAACCCTATTAATTAAATAAATTTAAATTGCAATTGTTCAAAATTAAATAATTTCAACTGAATCTTTCCAGATTCTAAATTTTTCCCTTCGATTTAAAGTTTTCTAAGCTGAACAATTTTTGAATTAAAAAAGTTTTAAATCGAAAAATTTCAGTTTCAAATATTCCAAATTGCATCATTTAAAATTTAGCAATTATAATTTCAAATTGGAAACCTTAATAGATGAAAAATATTGAATTAAAAAAATTTCCAATTCGAAAAATTTCAAATTAAAATATTGAAAATTTGATCATTTCTAATCCAGAAATGGATTTGTATTATGTAATTTTAAATTGTCTTTGAGCTTAAAAATTTAATGACTTCAGATTAAAACGTTCAAAATTTAATTTTTTGTTAATAAAGCCAAATGGGCACACTTTTTTTTGATGAAATCAAAATTAAAATGTCGACAAATTTTTTTTTATCTCGGTTCACACGCCATTATTTCCTTTTCCACACAAAACTGATCTAATAAAGCCATAATTCGTCACACCCTGCGATATTCGCTGCGCTCAATTATCGACATAGGATTGAATGAAAAGAATAATGTGGAAAACCTTCGGGTTCATGGAAAAAAATCCTTTTTTTTGTATTCCTTAAGATTTCTTTCATCCTTTCCTTAATCATGAGGAACCAAAGTCACTCAAACCCTCCTGACGAAAGGTGCCCGATGTCGAATAGGTGAAAATTCCAACATCTTTTTTTTCTAGGGTGAATAAATGGATTTATTAATTAGCTGGAGATAATTTCAGCCTATCCCCCCATAATTTGTTCGAATAAAAAAAAAAGACTGTGGCTACGTGTACTAAAAAAAAAAAAACAATTTGAACTGCAATTTTCGTATAAATGCCAGATTTTTTCGGTACACATAGACACGGCCCAAAAAATACCTATTATTTTCTTTGAAAAAAGTCGATTAGAGGTTTGGCCAAAAACCCCATGAAGTTTAATACGTATTTCCCACTTGAAAAAAAAGTTTTTGTAAATGTTTGGACAGAACTGTCAATTTTAGGCACATCGAGTTAAGCCCCAATATTTCTCTCCTAAATTAGCTATAGAGTACATATAAAAAAACCCGTAAGTAAAAATAGGGTTTTGCTAGTTTTTAGCACTAATTTTTATTTTTTGTGGTTTGCTTGAATTAAAATTGTTTTTGATACCAGATGTATAAGCTTAAATCCGCTGTTTTTTAGGCAAAAGAAAGTAGTTTTTTTTTTGCAGAAAATAAAATAAACTTTATTCAAAGTATTTTCCCTCGCTTGCTATACATTTTCCCCATCTCTCAGGCAATTTGTGTATACCACGCCAAAAAAAGTCTTTATCTTTCGATGCAAACCACTCGTCAAGCCATTTTCCGACGTCTTCGTACGAATCGAAGTGTTGTTCAGCGAGCGCGTGACCCATCGACGAAAACAGGTGGTAATCAGAAGGGGCCAGGTCTGGT
>CAKNWT010248722.1:0-14538 GCA_932066315.1 Andricus coriarius
ATTATTTAACGAAGTAGATCAACTTTTAACCAACTCGTTGAATTTTTCACCAAAAAAGACGACTCTTTAACAAAATAGGTTTTGTTTAAAAAAATATCATTTTCTTCCTTGTGCGAAAATCTACATAAAAAAAGGTTCATACAAAAGTTGACCAGGACATAGGGGGCCATTGAACTGTACCATCGATTTTGACATTGAGGTTAATTTTGAAGGTCATTTTAAGGTCGAGACGATTTTGTTAAATTGAAGCCCCTATTTGTAACTGCAGAGATTTGAATAGAGAGGAAAATTTTTTGCAACTTTCTTATTTTTAAAAATGACGTAGACCTTCATTAACCTTGAAAATACACTGGGAGGTCAATTTCGTGAAGGTCGTCGAAATTTGTGCTACTTATATTGTAATTGTTAAAGGTGACTTCAACGTTGAGATTGTTTAGAAAAACAGTGAATTTAAAAAAAGCTTCTAAGAGCTTTTTCAATAATTGACCTTGATATGACGTTTTACAGGTCAAAATGAAAGATTTTAAAATACCAATTTTCACGTACAATTCCTCGTTCTTTACGAGTCCGCAGACTAAAATAGGGATTTCTATTTTAAAAAACTCGTCTTGACCTCTAAATGACCCTGAAAATTGACCTGAAAGTCGAGGCTGAGAAGGCGGTCAAGGTGGTTGACACTTTTTCATTTTATCGACTTTTTTAAAACAAGATTTTCATAGTAAATTTTTGACGTCAAATTTGCCGCTTTAGTCAAATCTGCAGGCAAAAATAGGGCTTTCCATTTAAGAAAATCGTCTTGAACTTAAAATGATCTTGAAAATTGACCTCAAGGTCAAAATCGATGGTACACTTAAATGGCCCCCTGTGTCCTGGTCAACTTTCGTATGAACTGTTTTTTATGTAGGTGGTGTAGTTTAGAAGATATTTGGATTTATAGATTAAAATGGGTCACCCTGTAAAGAAAGGGGAACGGTAATTGATTATGTGGTAGTGAACGATGAGGTAAGAGAAAAGATCAAGAAACTAGAGGTAGGGGATTATATGGATTCGGATCACTTTTCCATAATATTGACATTAGAGGGAGAAAAAAGTAATGACAATAGGGTATAGAGGAAGGAATATCAAAATGGGAGAGGAAAATATAGACACGGAGATGGACATTATAGGAGATGTAAAAAGAGGATTACAGTACATAAGAAACAAAGAAGTTAGTGACGGAGGGAAAATAAGTCGATGGGGTGAGGAATGTGAAGAGAAAATAAAGGAGGTCCGAAAGGAATTAAGAACAGGGAGGAAAGGGAAAAGTAGTGGAGAAAAGTAAAGGTGGGAAAGGAAGGGGGGAGTTAGCGAATAAGTGTTTGAAAGAGGTAGAAGAAAGAAGAAGGATGGCGATAGAAATAACAAGATGGGAACAAGAAAGAAAAAAGTTTTTTAGTGCTTGAGAAAGAGGCGGGGAAGGCTAGTTTGGAGGGTGGTAAATAGAGAGAGAAATAGAAGGAAAAGCATATTGAGATGGTAGAATGCATAAAATATTGTATGGATTTGCTAGGAGGTGTAGAGAGAAAAGCTAGGAAAGGAGGAAAAAATGGTGGATGAAGAGATGATAAAAATGACATAATAAGAAATAGTCAAGGTGTTAGGAGTAATGAAACATGAAAAGGCACCTGGTATAGATGATATTCCAAATGAAGGAAGAGTGATGCCAATAGTGAACAAAGCCAAAAGGGAGGTGGTTAAAGGTTATAGAGGAGTGATCCTAATGCCAGAAGTGTATAAAGTATATTGAACTCTTATGTCGGAGAGATTGAAGAAAAAAGTTGAAGAACAAAGATAGAGCCACCGCATCCGAATGGGTTTAGAAAAGGAGTAGGGGTGATAGACAAAATACATGTTTTCTGTGCCCATTTTTATTTGATATATTAATCTCAGGCTTAGAAGAAGAATTGAGTGAAAAGGATCAGGAGGAGTTAGGATGGGAGAGGAAAAGATATATACATTTGCATACGCGGACGATATAGTGTTGATGGCAGAGGATGAAGAAGGGATGACGGGCTCAATTACAGGATTGGAGAAATACTTAGATGGAAAAGGAGTTGAATTTAAATGTAGAAAAGACAAAGATAATGCGGTTTGAAAAGAAGGGGGAAGAAATAAAGAATGGATTGGAAGATAAAGTGGAGTAAAGTTAGAAGAAGTAAAGGAGTTCAAATATATGGGATATACCTTCCAAACAAATGGAGATCATAGAGCTCATATAAGAGAAAGGATAAATAAAGCTGCCGGGGGAATGAAACAGATATGGGGAATAGGAAAACGAAGGTTGAAAAAAGTTTGGAGAAGGAGAATAAGGTTATTTGATACACTGGATACGGCCGGTGTGAGGTTATGTAGTGGAGATATGGGAATTGAAGGAACGGAAAGAGATTAAAAGTCTACAAGAAAGGCTTGTAAGGTGGACGCTAGGGTTAGCGTGGAGGATGCCTGGATATATGGTGAGAGAAGAAGCGCAAAGGGATAAATTGAGTACTGGAGCGGAAAAGAGGGCATGGTTATTTGAGAAGAAGTTAAGGGAGGGAAAGGGAGGGGAGATAGCGAAAAAGTGTTTGAAATGGGAATTATGAGAAGTAAGGACAAATGAGGCCGGACGTGGTAGAAATTAGGGAAATAGGGGCAAGTAAGAAGATATGAGAAGTAAGAAAGTAGAGGAAGTAAGTGGGAATAATGAGTGGGAAAATGTGGTAAGTGAGGAATAATGAGGGGAAGGAAATAATCGGAAGTAAAGGGAAATAAGGGGATGCGAAGTAGGGGAAACGATGGAAGAAATTCAATGGGATGTGAGGGAGAATAAGAACAGGATGAGAAAAGGACGAGAAAAAAAGAGGGAAATCCTCTAATTTGTAAAGGAATATTTTCCTTTTGAGACGAAAATGTGAGAGGATTCAAGAAGAGGAATTTTCGCCTCAAGTTAAGAATATTTTTTTCTCGGTGTATAATATATTTTAAAGTCATTATCTAATAGATAAAAAGCGTCATGCCTGTTCTTCGGAGATATTTACATTTAATTAATTAGTTTCAGCGGAAAATTTTAGTTTATAAATTCTTTAAACTAATATCACAATTTATATCATCTTTTAATTTTCAGAAAAATCCGATTTTTAAACGGAAAACACTTTTTTATTGATCTTCTTTTTGTTTCTTAAATACCGCTTTTTACTCATAATTAGATTGTTTGCGTCAGTTTTTAAAAATAAATTATCATTGTTTTAAAACTTTTCTCCTACAATCGAGTTAGCAAGACTCTTTCTTGTTATTTCTTATTAAACGCTAAATTAAACAAAAAATTTTCAACAAAAGTAATTTTTTCTCTAATATATTCTGCGTCTGTACTTGAAGAGTATGTCTAATTTTGCATGGATTCTTTCTATAGGCAATAAATGTATGTAAAACTTTGTTCATAAAGTGATTGAAAGTATACATTTTATTTTTTAAATCCACATATGTTATATAAACGAAAAAATATGGACTGAAAATTAATTAAATCAAATTTGTACTAACATCACATCCATTGGTCAAAGTATGATACTTAGGCGGAAGTTTATCTCGTTTGTTAAAAGTTCATCTTTTTTATTGAAATTCAACATTTTGTATTACATTTTTTTATTGTTTGAAAAATCTATCTTGGCTAATAAGTTCGTGTTTTTGATTTTCAAATAGTAATAATATTAGTAATAAAAATAGTCATAATAAATAATAATAAACAAGTAATATAATAGAAAATAGTAATAATAGTAGTTTTTGATGGAAAATAGAAAAAGGGGAACGGTGATTGATTATGTGGTAGTGGACGATGAGGTAAGAGAAAAGGTCAAGAAACTAGAGGGAGGGGATTACACAGGGTGTTTTTTTTAACTTGAGACATCAAAATATCTTAAAATCATACGCATCCTATGAAAAAAATATCCGTAATAAAAACTTTTTATTTTCGAGGAGAAAAGCGACTTTGAACAAAATTTACCCCAGTCCACCCCCTTAGGAGACATTATGGGGTGGTTTTTTTTTCGCGAATCGAAAAAAAATTTTCGAATAAAGCTTACGTATTTCATGAAGGAGAATCTAAATCTGTGAAAAAATTGGGGTTTCCATTTGAAATTACAAAGTTACCCCCCCCCTGCCTCCTTCAGGGCGGGGGGGTCAATTTGTTTGAAGTCGCTTTTCCCCCTCGAAAATAAAAAGTTTTTATTTCGGATATTTTTTCATAGGATGCGTATTTCTTGAGATATTTTGATATCTCAAGTTAAAAAAAACAACCTGTATAGATTCGGATAGCTTTTCTATGATAGTGACATTGGAGGGAGAAAAAAGTAATGTCAATTGGGTATAGAGGAAGGAATGTCACAATGGTAGAGGGAAATATAGACGAGGAATTGGAAATTATAGGAGACATAAAAAGAGGATTACAGTGCATAAGAGAAAAAGAAGTTAGTGAAGGGGGAAGCAGAAGTGGATGGGATGAGGAATGTGAAGAGAAAAATAAGGAGGTCAGAAAGTAATAATGAAAAGGGAGGAGAGGGAAAAGTTGTGGAGAAGAATATAGAAGAAAAAAGAAGTATACTGAGTTGTGTGATCAAAAGAAAGAGAAAGTAAAAGTAAAAGGAGGAAGTAAAAGGAAATAAGGGTAGTGTTAGTATGGGAAGTTAATGAAAAAGAAGGGAAGCAAAGAAGCAGAAATAAGAGAAAATGTGGCAGGGGATGTAGTAAAAATAAAGAAAGCGTAGTGGAGGAGAGGTATGGGTGAGGAGGAGAGGTAGGGGAAGTACGAGAATTGAGGGAATGGAATATCAGGGAAATGAGGATTTCAAATGTTAGAGAAGTAAGAGAAAATTAGAGTGAAGAGAAATTATGGAAAATGAGGGAACAGGAAGCATAGTTAGAAAGGGAAAATTAGAGAGGAAAAGTAGATGCAGTGATTGAAAGTTAGGGATGGTAGTAAGGAATAGTAAGAGGAGGGGTAATAGGTAGTTCAGGTGAGTACGGGAGGAGAAGTGATGACTGGGAAAGGTAACTGAGGGTAACTAAGTATGAATGTAAAAATCGAGAATAATAATAAATTGACTTTTTATTGTAATTACAAGTTCTTTGTACGATTTTGAACCAACTTGGATTCAAAAACAATATCATATTTTACTTTTACATTTTCTGAAACTGAATTATGGTGTTCTGAATTTTGTTTACATGTGTTTTATATGTACTATTCTAAAACACTTTGAGATTGGGTTTGGGGAGCCTATGGGAATTTCGGCTAATTCATGTCGATTATATTCGACGACGGCGCCGCTATACATGTTTATTTTCGCCCGATTTCTTGAGGTAATTTTTGAAAATATTCCACGAAGAATTGTATTATTACACTCCAATATTGCCAGAATGTCACCAGTGGACGTTGCTAAAACAAGACGCTCTTCGGTTGGCATGGGCATACGGACATTCCGTGCTCCTCTAATATAAATTGGTTTATCGGTAGGAAAAGTGTACCTACGAATTTCATATACACGGTGCGGATTGGTATTAGGAAGAAGTCGAAGAAATCTAAGTTGTTCAGGAGTGTATCCAAGTATAAATGAATCACGACGCATGGCAGGAGGAGACCTAGTCCTGACAGGAGGAGACCCGGATCTGGCAGGAGGAGACTTAAATATGGCAGGAGGAGACCTAGATCTGGCAGGAGAATGAGGCTGGGCAGTAGAAGCAGACCTGTCAGGAGAACGATTTCTGTGAGAAGAATACGAAGTGTTGGAACGAGGAAAGCCAGGAAGAGGGTCTCCATTAGGTAGACACTCAAAGTGTAAACTCAACTCTGCAACAAGGAATAGAGTACCTATTAATTTTGTCTTGAAGCATACACTTGTATGTCAGTATTGAATATGTGCTACGCCTCAATGGAAATTTAGAAATGACTGACAGAGCGCCGGAACTTTTTTTAATCTGACCCCATTTTCGTTATCAGCGACCTTAAAAGTCCCATGAGTTTAGTTTAACGGTAAAAGTATTACCAAAGTTTTTTATGGAAACTCGTCTGGCAATAATCAAAACGATGAGGATCTATAGAACAATGCTAGATTTACTTAAAACTCTAAGAAAAGCTAAGCTTTGCAGAAGTAGATTGTATTTACCAATAGAATTGAGAAAAACCGCCGTGGATATGAAGAGAGTATAAAAAATCCTCATCTTTTCTAATAAGACGAAAAACTTATTGATGTGTTATTATTGAAGAATTTTATGAACACTGAAGCTAATGGATATTCTTTACTTTCATAGACTATATAATATATTCTTAAGTCATTATTTCATAGATAAAAAGCACCATGCTTGTTCTTCTGAGATATTTACATTTCATTAGTGAGTTTCAACGAAAAAATTTAGTTTAGGAATTCATTAAAACTGATATCACAATTTATATAATCTTTTCACTTTTAGAAATCATTTAGCTATATAATAGAAATAAATTATATCTTTTTAATATCACCCCCATAAGTCTGTTTTATAGGGTACCAAAGAAATGCCATAATTGAAAAATTGTGTTTAGCGAGTGTTTCGTGCTGATTATGGTTTTTTGCAGTTTTTTATGATAAATCGTTCTTTATACCTTGAATACTACTTTTTACTGATAATTAGATGTTTTCATCAGTTTTGTAAGCAATTGATTATTATTTAATTATATTACCTTTGAATGATGCTAGAAAGTTGCGTTTTTTTTTTCAAAAATATTCCATTTTTTGTCTACTTTTTACTCAGAGAAATTAGAATTAACAATTATAATTGTTCAAACAATTTATTATTATTAATATTCTCTCTACTTAATGCTTGAAAGTTTCAATAAAAATGTGTTTAGACAAGTATGCTTGTTAAATTTCATTCATTATTACCACACTATGTGGAATATAGAAGGAAAGTTGACAATTTTAGAAAAACCGCAACTTCATAGCATAATTCGAGAAGAATATCATTACAAACAATAAAACCTAATTTTATCAAACCAACTAAAATAAATTAAAACTATTAATTAAGAACTGAATATAAAACGAGAAAGAATCTTTATTTTAATTATATCAATCTTTGTAATCTTATTTTTTATTTAAATTAAAAATTGTGTCCCATTGGAAATGACAAGCAAGTAAATAAATAATTAAGTTAATTTGAGTTTTTGTATTTTAATGAAATATTAAGTGATTTGATAAAAGATTCGAGAAAATGGTATGCTCTCCTTTTATTACATTTTCTTACCGTTTATTAATTTGATTTCCTAATTATCAAATTAAACTATATATCCAAATTTAAACTACTATAAAATATAATATATAATCATAAATGAAAATAAATATTCAAATATACCTTGCTGATTTGATTCTCAAAATAAGTCTGAAATCGAGCAGAGAAAAAAGAGTATGAAGGTATTTATTTATTTTTAAGGAAACGGAGCATTCAAGATTTTATAGTTAAATCTTGTGTGCATTATTTTCAAAGTTTGTTTGATTTTGCGGTATGTGATATGTTGTAAATGAATCACCTTGTTTTTGTCGCAAGATAAAATTTATCACAGAAGGTACAATAATAGAATAGCTGACAAAGAATATTGAATCTTTCCTGTTGTTCCTGTTGAAACATGTTTAAAATTTATACTTTTATCAAATTATTCGTTGTCAGCGATCCTATTATTGTACACTCTGTGATAAATTTTATCTTGCGAAAAAAAACAAGGTGATTCAATCCAGGATAGTAACTGGGCCGTTGAAAGAATAAACTGGAAAATAAGAGCAATGACGTGAATAACGTACGAAAACTTGCAATATAAAAACCCCAGAATCCGAAAGAGGATTCAGTCTAGTTTTGAACTCTGCTACATTGTCCGATTTGTATCGAACTGTTCACTTCAAGTTGCAAGTGCTGCACTCTGTTGAAATTCAAACCGATTTGTTTATTCAAAAAATTTTGCTTGTGTAAAGTTACTTCGAAAATTCTGTGAAGTTTCAGAACGGGGACATCAGAATCCCTAGCCCAAAGAAGCAGAGACCAACAAACTTGACAGGAATCGCAGAATAAACCAAATATCATCAGCCAGAACAGTTTCTGCAGGTTTGAAAATGAAGATGATTTTTTTTTACATTTTGTTTACATGTACTATTCTAAAGCACTTTGAGATCGGGTGTGACGTGCCTATAGTTCTACCTTGGTTCAAATCGAAAACAGAGCCGCCGTACATGTTAATTTTCGCCAGTCTTAGCATGATAGTATTTGAATATATTCCTCGTAGAACTGTATTATTTCTTTCCAATACAGCCAGGATGTCATCAGTAGACGTTGCTATAACAAGTCGCTCTTCGGTTGGCATACGCGGTGCGGATTAGTATGGGGAATAAGTCGAAGAAATTTAAGATCTTCAGGATAATGTCCAAGTATAAGTGAATAACGACACATGGCAGGAGGAGACGTCCACGTGGCAGGAGGAGACCCAAACCTGGCAGGAGGAGACCCACACCTGACAGGAGGAGACCCAGACCTGACAGGAGGAGACCCAGACCTGGCAGGAGGAGACCTAGATCTGGCACGAGAAGGAGGCGCGGCAGTAAAAGCAGACCTGTCAGGAGAACGATTTCTGTCAGAAGAATAAGAAGTACTCGAACGAGGAACAATAGGAAGAAGTTCGCCATTAGGTAGACACTCAAAGTGTGAACTCAACACTGCAACATGAAAGAGAATAGTAATTTTTCTTGAAGTATACACTCGTATGTCAGTGTTTAATGTGCGTTATTCCTCAATGGAAATTTAGAAATGACTGACAAAAGCGTGAGCAACTTTTTCAATCTGACCCCATTTTATTAAGGTTGTTCGCCCTGTTCCTAAAATATCTAACCCTACCTCGCCCGAAGACTTCTGTCCTAAATCCATCCTATGTGCTTTGTCTAAACCTTTCGAACGCATTGTCCTTCAGCAACTTACTACACACATTGAAATAAAAAATTTAATGGACCCAATGCAATCTGGGTTCCGTGCAAGGCATAGTACACTTTCAGCTTCACTTACAATTGATAGAAGGGCCTTTGATAAAGTTAACCATAATCTACTATTGGCTAGGCTCGAATTGCCTTACCTTTCAAATATGGTTGTTAAAGGGCTTGAATCTTACATTAGTAATCTTACTGAAAGAGTACAAATTAGCTAGGTCGAGCGGGCTGATTGTGGTGAGGTCTGTGCAACTATCACAAACGTGCTGACGACTTTAAGCTTTACCTTTCCGGATCGATTGGCAATCTTAAGAGCTTATTTCAGAAGGTACAGGTGGATATTGGTCTAGTGGTGCAGTGGGCCTTGACAAGTGGCCCCACTCTTAACCCTGCTCAAACAATGGCTATAATGATAGGACCTTCTTCCTCTCCACCACTTGAAACAATTCCAACCCTACCTCCTCTCTTCATCAATGAACGTATTATCCCATTTATGTAATATGTGACACATTCAGGCTGTATTCTTCATCGCTCTCTTAGTTGGAATGAACAAGTTCCGGATATTTCAAAGAAAACTTTTAGAGTCCTGCAACAGCTTAACAGGAATAAAGAATCAGTTCCTACTTCAATGTGTTTCCTCCTAGTTAAAAGCATCATCCTTCCTTTCTTTGACTTTGTTTGGGTGGTATATCACGATATTACTGATGAGCTGAATGCCAAGCATCTATAGCATCACCACAAGTAAACATAGTACTCAATAGAGAAAGAGCAGGACTTCTTAACGTCGCCAAAAGAAAACAATTTTTTATAGATAATTTGCTTTATAGCCTATTCAGTGATGAAGCTCCGCACCATCTTCTTAATCTCTTCCATTGTATTGACAAAGATCAACCAACACATTCCAAACTCTTATTACTTATTTAAGATATCAAAATCACCCTCGAAATCACACATTGGTAACACTTGAATCCTTAATTTAAAATATATATGAGTTTGTGTATGAATCCGTTTGTTTTTCTAGTTCTGAATTTTACAGATATAACATTATTGTCTTCTAAAAGAACGTTAGAAAGTTTTTTTGTTTTTTGACTGGAAACTCTTTTTTTTGGAAATCCAACCGTTTGTTAGAAATTCTGTTTTCGTTTATTACAACTGTTATTGACTAAATTTTTTTTTTCAATTCAACTGCTTAGTTGAAATATTGTGTTAAAAATTTACGTTTTCAGATCAAGTTTTTTCTATTTGGCTGAAAATTTAACTATTGCGTGGAAAATTGGTCTTTTACTCAATTTTGTTTTGGTTGAAAACTAATCTGTTTCATTTGAAAAATTACCTAATTTAGCGAAAATTTGTCCTTTTTGATGGAATTGAACGATTTTTAATTTACAATCCTTTTCGGTTGAAATATTAACTATTACATTTTACGGAGAGAATTTATCGTTTTGGTTGAAAATACAACTACTTGGTTAAAAGAACTACTTTGTTAAAAGTAGTTCATTTCTTTAGTTTAAAATTCAACTATTTTTTCGAAAATTCTTTTTGTTTTTTGTTAAAAATTACCATTTTTAAACTTAAAATTGCACTTTAGATTATTAGTTATAAAATTTTTTTTAGTTGAAAATTGGACCTTTTGATGGAGAATTAAAATTTTTGTTTGAAAATTCATCTTTTTGACTGCAAATTGAGTTCTTCTGTTGAAAATTTAAATAATTTGTTGAAACTTTGTTACTTTTGTTTAAAAATTAATTTTTTAAACTGAAAAGTTAATTATTTTATTTTGGGTTGGAAATTTATCTGTAAATTGGAAAATTCATTTCTTTCATTCAAAATTTAATTATTCCATTTTTGGCTGAAAATTTATTTTTTTAGTTGAAAATAGTTTTTTTTATACATTTGTTTTCAAATATGTATTTGGTTGTAAGTTCATTTTTTTAAATATCTTTTTCTAGTAGAAAATTAAACTTTTTATTTGAAAATTCAACAATTTGGTAGAAAATTAAACCATTTGGTTGAAAAATCATATTCTTGGAATGAAAATTCAACTTTTCTGTGGATACTTCATTCTTTTGGCCTTGAAATTTAAAAAATTTGTAAAAAATGCATGTATTTGGTTCAAAATTAGTCTTTTTTGGTATAACATTAGCCTTCTTGGTCGAAAATGCATCTTTTTGGTTGGAAACTTAACAATTTTATCAAATTATGCTTTTTTTATGTCACAATTTTGTGTTTTTTTGTTGTTTTTTTTTTGTTTTTTTTTTGTAGTTTTTTTTTCTCTGTTTATGGATTTGGTAGGGGGAGGGGGGTAGAGAGAAAAGTTAGGAAAGGAGGAAAATGTGGTAGAGAAAGAGATGAGGAAGAGGAAGTGATGAGACAGAAATGGTGAAAAAGGGAATACGAGTGTGCTTAATGAAGAGAGTATCGGAAAGTTTTAGAAAAACAAAAATCAGTGTACGTAGGGGGCTGTTTCTGGCTAGTTAGAGGTTTAGGGCAAGGAAATTTAAGACGATGGTAAAGGTGGGAAAGGAGGAGATTTAGCGACAAAGTGTTTGAAGGAGGTAGAAGAAAGATGAAGGAGGTCGATAGAAATAGCAAGATAAGAAGATGAAAGAAGAGAGTTTTTAGTGCTAGAGATGTAGGATAGGTGAATGGAGTAAGCTATGCAGAACTGGTGAGAAAGGATAGGGAAAGGCAATAAATGGAATGGTGGGAATGATTGAGGATTCGCAATATAGTAAATGGTTTTAGATGATAAAAAAGGAAAGTGTACCAAATTATTTAGAAAAGGGATGGTGAGAGAGAAGATGGGCCAGAATAGCAAGATTTCAATTGGGAAACGAGGTAAGAAAGAAAATGTATTGCGAAAAGAAAGAAAACAGAAAGTGCAGGATATGTGAGTGGGAGGAGGATACATGGGAGCATGTATGAGAAGGATACAGGAGAGGAATGGAAGATAAAGGAAGCTGTCAAGTGAATGTGGTAAAGATTCTAGGGGATGATGGAATGGGTGAGGAGTGGATGAAGGAGTTGGAGGCCCCAGAGAGGCAAATGTGAAAGAATGAACTCAAGTGAATGCTCGAATGAATAGCTCGTGTAAGCCCTTGGGAGACACATTATAAGTAAAGAAAAACAAGAAAGTTAATTTACGAAGAAATAGTTGAATAATAAGTAATGAGCTAGAATCAATAAATAAGAAGTGGAAAGCAGGAGAAGTGAGGAGAAATAAGGAGCGGTAAAATGTGGGAAGTAAGGAATAATTGGGGGAAAGAAAGAATGGGAAATAAAGGGAAAAGGGGGGGGTGCGAAGTAGGGGTAACTATGGAAGAAATAAAATGATTTGTAAGGGATACTAAGAGCAGGGCGAGAAAAGGAAGTGAAAGGAAGTAAGAGGAGGGTGAGTATGGGAAGTTAATAGAAATGAGGAGGAGGAGGAAAGAAGGAGAAATGAGGGGAAATGAGGGGAGAGGATGTCGGAAAAGTGAACGAAAGGGGTGGGAGGAGAGGTATGGGTGAGGAGGAGAGGTAGTGTGAGTAGGAGGAGTGAGGGAATGGAATTTAAGGGGAACGAGGGGGAGAAAGTAGAGGAAGTGAGTAAAAATGAGAAGTAGGACACTAGGGGAAGTGGAGAGAAATGATGGAAAATGAGATGATAATTTTATAAACCATCTCTTTTTTTTTGTAACTATATTTTTCGGAAATGAAATATATATTTGAAATATTCTTAAATTGTTCTATATGGATCATAATAAAAGTAAATTTTTTTAAAAGTAGTTACTAAGATAGTTTTGGTTGAAATTATTATTAACGTTTACCATTCATTCCTAACTGAAAAGTTAAAGAAAAGCTGAAAATTTCGGTGAAAACTTGACCAAAAGTTGAAATTTTTAAAGAGAATATTATTAAAAATAACAAAAAATTATTTTAATTTTAATTTTAATTTTAGCAATCTGTAATCTGTGCTTTTTTATTCAAATATAAGATTTTATCCCAGTATGAATTTAAAGCAAAGTAATAAATTAATAAGTCAATTTAAGATTTTATAAAGGAATACGATACTAAGTGATCTGGTAAAAGTATCAAGAAAATTGAATGGTCTTATTTTATTGTATTTTATCAGCATTTATTAATTTTATGACCTTATTAATTAATCAAACCAATTAGGAATATTTATAGTTGAAAAGAATGTAAATTTAAAAGCTTATTTAGAATATGTAGTTCAAGTTACAATTGAGGGCTGTTTAATATTCATAATAGAACATGAAAATACAAGGAAAGCATTCAATTTTCAATCAACAAGGTTATTTTTAACTAAGAAGATTAATTTCCAACAAAAAATTAATTATCATTCAAATACATGAATTTTTAACCAAGTACTTGAATTTTCATTAAAAAATGGAGTAGTTTAATTTATGGTTTAAAACTTAATATTTGGTTCAAAATTTATGTTTGTAGAGAAGTAAGAGGAAATTAGTATCGGATAAGTAGGGAGAATAGTGGAAATAAGGGAGAAAGTATAGAAAGTGAGGGGAAATGAGGAGTAGAACAGTATGGAAAGTGGAGAGAAATGATGAAAAATGAAAAAACGGGAATTATAGGGAGAAAAGGAAAATTATGGAGTTCTTCTGAATTATTTCCGAACGAAAATCAAAATAAGCTTTTGTTTATCTGTTTTCGAAAAAATGGGGCACTAAAGAAGAACGTAAGCATCGAGAACAATAATAAATTCACCTTTTATTGTAATAGCAAGTTATTTGTAGGACCTTGAACCCACTTGGAATCAAAAAGAATATTATATTTTACTTTTACATATTCTTAAACTGTATTATGGTGTTGTGAATTTTGTTTTACATGTTTCTTATATGCACTACTCTAAAACACTTTGAGATTGGGTTTGTGGAGCCTATGGGAATTTCGGCTAATTCTTGTCGATTATATTCGAAAACGGTGCCGCTATACATGTTTATTTTGACCCGTTTTCTTGAGGTATTACTTGAATATATTCCACGAAGAATGGTATTATTACCCTCCAATATTGCCAGAATGTCACCAGTGGGCGTTGCTAAAACAAGTCGTTCTTCGGTTGGCATAGGCTTACGGGCACCACGTGTTCCTTTAATGTAAAGTGGTTTATCGGCAAGAAAAGTGAACCTGCGAATTTCATATATATGGCCCGGATTAGTACGGGGAATAAGTCGAAGAAATCTAAGTTGTTCAGGAGTATGTCCAAGTATAAATGAAATACGACGCATGGCAGGAGGAGACCGAGACCTGGCACGAGAAGAAGGCTCGGCAGTAGAAGCAGACCTATCAGGAGAACGACTTCTGTGAGGAGAAGGAAAAGTGCTGGCACGAGGAACAATAGGAAGAGGTTCGCCATTAGGTAAACACTCAAAGTGTGAACTCAACTCTGCAACAAGAAATAGAGTATTATTTTTTTCTTGAGTTATACACTCCTATGTCATAAAAATATTTCAATTTTGAACGGAAAAAGAGTTAAATTTTTGAAAAGTGGGTCGATGGTTATATTCTTTGTGAAATTGTC
>CAKNWT010248737.1:0-23248 GCA_932066315.1 Andricus coriarius
GAAAGCTTGAAGGTGCATCCACACATAGTGAGATGCATAGAGAGATTGATGCCTCTTTGGGGCGTCTTTCAAGGCGATACCATTAGCCCTTTGCTTTTTTGCATCACACTTCTGCCTCTATCTCTCCCACTACGAAATCCTTCTGGATACCTCTGTGGCGAAACTAACCAGCGCGAGCATAAGGTCACTCATGTATTTTATATAGATGCCCTGAATCTCGATGCCTCTGGTAAAAGCAAACTTCAAACGTTCATAAATATCGTCAAGAAGTACACAGGAGAGATTAGGGTGGACTTTGGATTGGATAAATGTTTCGAAATTCATCTGAAGAAAGGAAAGATTGTTTTCATTCCCAAGGATCCTGAGCTTGTGGATATAAGTGTTATTAGACATCTTAACACTGGAGAGACCTATACATGCCTGGGCGTGCCCAGATACAAGCATCTTCTTCGACAGATTTGGTCTTCCAATCTTTCGGCGTTGAAGAAGGTATCTACGACTAACATGCTTGCCGTCCCGGTTCAACTCTACTCGTTTGGGGTGTGTTACTTAGAGGAGTGGGAGGTGCAAGTGAAATACAATGAAAGGTGGGATTCACTCGTGAAAATTTATACTTTATTGTAGCGAAGGAAAATCTCTACATTTTGGCCCGTCTGACGCGTGTACTTTTCGACAGGTAGTACCAGACTGCCCGCACTCGCTCGATCGACCCTTATTGTAGTCACAATAAAAATGCTATGATAACAATGAAGTAACCCTCTCAATACAAACAAACCCATTTCAGGCATAAGCATAAAGTCTCGCTCCATTCGTAACAACTAAATTTAATACAAAAACTTAAATATATATATTTCTGAAATAAATTAAATTGGGTCCGGAGCATTCCTCCGACCCGTACGGGAGCTATGGCTTCCGTACCATCTCCATGACTGTCTGCTCATTCAATTGGAACTGCACTCGAATCTTCGTTCAGGCTTAAAACCACGTTTGAACAAATGCAAAAAGAAAGACAACAGAGAGAAGGACAGGAAATACGTAAAAAAACTAATTTATAAATAAACAATTGGTGTAAACAACATTTGTTCACTTTCTACTTCTACTTTATGTATACTTTAATATTCTCTTAGCAGGAAATACCTGCCAAGTGCTTAATTCTCATGCATTATTTGTTTTGTATGTGTCATTAATCTCTTAGCCCAACAAAGGGCTAAGTGCCCTTCTCTCACAGTCATTCGTGTACGACCATGTGCATCAATCTCTTAGCTCATGAAGTACCAAGTGCCCGCCAGACTAAAGTAAGTCCATAACATGGAATCCAAACAACTATCCGGTATATTTCGATCTACAATTCATCTTTGCTGCTTATTAGTTTTACAAGTTTATTCGCTGGTCTCTTTAAGTAATTCCCATTGGCTGTTCGCACTTCTACCACCCGCACTCGGTTATCTTGCCCTGGAAATATCTTCACTACTACGCCCTTAATCCATGAATTTCTTGGAATTCTATTGTCAATCACCAGGGTAACATCTCCTATTTTTAATTGATCGGTTTCCGCAGTCCATTTTTTTCTGGGCAATAGTGTTGGAAGATATTCCCTGAGCCATCGTCTCCAAAATGAATCCGCAAAATATTGAGCGATTTCCCACTGTTTTCGCGGACATTTTCTTTGCTCGTCGTACCTTTGAAACACAGCGCTTCCGGAGGAAGATCCCAATAGAAAGTGATTTGGAGTTAATGCTTCTTGGTCTCGTGGATCCAAGGAAACGTGTGTTAAGAGACGCGAATTTACACTATGCTCAACCTCTGTTAACAATGTGTTGAGGACTTCCTCCTTTGGAGCTTGTTCATTTAACACGATGCGTAACGCTGTTTTTACAGAACGTACTAGTCTTTCCCATGCTCCTCCCATATGGGGAGCAGATGGAGGAAATAAGTGCCATTGTATTCTATTTTTGATCGCAAAGTCTTGTTGAACCTCTGAATCTAACTTTTCTAAAGCTTCTTTTAGCTCGTTGTCTGTACCTCTAAAATTTGTACCGTTATCCGAGTAAATAGCAACCGGCTGACCTCTCCTTGCGGACATGTGGCGAATGGCCATTATTGCTGAGTCTGTACTTAAACTATTTGTTAATTCGAGGTGAATTGCCCTAGTCGCCATGCACGTAAATAGTGCACCCCATCTCTTCTCGCGACGCCGCCCGATTCTAACCCCCATAGGACCGAAATAGTCTAAACCGGTGTGGCTAAAGGGTCGTTCTTGATACGCAAGCCTCGCAGGAGGTAGTTTTCCCATTAAAGGATTTGAGGGATTTGCCTTTTTTATACGACAAATAATACATCTTGCCGCAGTGGTTCGTAGAGTTTCTAAGGTTGAAAATCCAATATTTCTGTCGTATCTCGTTTAGAACTAGGCTGCTACTCGCGTGCTTGGACTTTTCGTGATAATCCTTTAATATTAATCTAGTAACCGGATGTCTTCAGTCCAATATTACGGGACAATTGCTGAAGGCAACGTTATCGATGTTGCTAACCCTACCTTGTACTTTCATAAGACCGTCTGTGTCGATTTTCGGCATTAATGGCAATAGACAACTACTCTTCCCTATTGGTTTCTGATTTTCTAGAGCTTTTATTTCTTTCCCAAAACTCTCTTGCTGTGATTTCTTCAATAAAAGATTTTCTGTTTGCGATATGTGATTCAAAGAAATTTTCGTCTTTTTCTTTTTCCATCTGTCTTTAGCTACATACACCCAGGCTAAACTACGCAAAAGCTTCTCACCTGAGGAGAATCTCGAAAAGTCGATTGTGATCAGCTCAGTAGCCTTTGTTAATATTCCTGAAAAATTATATCCCTTGTCCGTCTTTACTGATACAAGGCCCCCCTCAGTAGGTACGAAAGTTCGGCTAGGCCAGCTGGATTCGTTCTCTTTTAAAAATGATGGTCCACAGAACCACCGCTCATTTTTCCATATTAGGGTGCTTGAAATTCTAGTCGCATCATCCGCTGGATTTTGTTTGGAGGCAAGCCATCTTCATTCGGAAGGCTTAGTTAATTCGTTAATCTCTCCTAGGCGATTGGACCCGAATATATTGGGTTTTCTAGGGCCTGATTTCAACCAAAGTATCACTGTGCGTGAGTCGGGCCAAAAAACTCGTCTATTTATTTGATATGTGTGTTCGTCTTGAATTGCTCCCGCTAGTCTCCTTCCTAGTAAGGCTGCTTGAAGCTCAAGCCTAGGGATTGATGGTGATTTTTTCGGGGCCACCCTGCTTTTACTTGCAATTATACTTGTATGAACAGAGTTATCTTCTAATATAATTCTCCAATAACCTACTGCTGCGTAGGCTTTCATGCTTGCATCGCAAAAAATGTGCAATTCTAGGTGTTTTATTTTGAAGCTAGACTTTAAGTAACATCTTGGGATTGAAATAGAACTTATTTTATTTAATTCCGTTACCCAAGCCAACCATTTCTCAAACTCGTCATCTCGTAGAGGTGCATCCCAACCTATCCCACTCACCCATATTTCTTGCATGAGAATTTGTTAGATTGGATAACGAAAGGATTCAGAAAACCAAGCGGGTAAAAAACTGACATTATTATGCGTAGGAATTCCCTTTTCGTCCGATTTTGTATTCCATTCAAGCCCGAGAGCTTTTTCCAGTTCTTCTTTAAAGTTATTCTTCCCCAGGCTGACTATAGTTTTGTCTTGATAGGCTGGTAGTACCTCGGATAGAACATGCTGACTATTACTTTTCCATTCGTGCATTTGAAAACCTCCCTTCTGATTAATATATGTAATTTCCTTAATCATTTTTATCGCTGTCTCTTCGGATTCGCAGTCAATCAAAAGATCATCCATATATGAATTATTG
The DNA here is from genome assembly GCA_932066315.1 of Andricus coriarius. Lineage (NCBI taxonomy): Eukaryota > Metazoa > Arthropoda > Insecta > Hymenoptera > Cynipidae > Andricus > Andricus coriarius. Next base: position 3,877 of record CAKNWT010248737.1, read on the forward strand.
ATTATTGAATTTACGGCTTCTGGATTCGTATTTTGAAATTCTTTCGCGTTTACGTCTTTAATGTATATTGCGCTACAAGGGGAAGATTTGGATCCAAAGATTAATGACTTCATTACAAATTCATCTGGAGGCCTATTTCTGTCTCTTCCTCTCCATAAAAAACGCTGTGCATCGCGGTCCTCCTTCCTTAGTTGTACCCCTAGGAACCTGTCTTTTATGTCGCCTTTGATAGCTATAGGGTATTGTCTGAATCGCATAAGAATCCCAAGTAGAGGCTTTAACAAATCTGGTCCCTTTAATAGTTGATCATTTAAACTTAAACCTTTTGATTTAGCCGCCGCGTCAAAAACTACTCTTACTTTTTTTAATGGTTTATTTGGGTGAGTACCGCCAAAATGTGGTACGTACCAAATTCTCTTCGTGTCAACCTTATTATTAACATTTTCAGCGTAATTATTGATTATTCTATCCATTTGCTTGTAGTATAGATTACTATATAATGCGTCTTTGTCTAATTTAGATTCTAATTTTATTAGGCGATTAAGGGCCATTTCTTTGCTATTAGGAAGAGTTTCATTTTCTGATTTCCACAGCAAACCTGTTTCCCAAGCGTCTCCAATGCGGCGGCCAGTGGATTCTAGTATTTGTTTTACTCTTTTATCCTGAATATTGGCGTTTTTATAAGTGGTTACTCCTAGTGTATCTATGGAGAAATAATTCCTAATAAGATTGTCTAGATCTTCATTTGTTATATCCGTGCACATGTCCTTCTCCTTTTCTGATTTTTGATCTATAACAAAAACTGCTGTTTCATGCCTTGAATTCTGACCGCTGGAGCTGTGAACCACCCATCCCAAGGAGGTCCTTGATGCTACGGGCATGTCTCGTTTTGATCCTCGAAACTCACGAGTTATTGTTAAATCCCAATTATCTTGCCCGATGAGAATTGAAGGCCTTATTGCTTGGAAGGGTTTTATACGCAAATCACGGAGATAGGGGAATCTAGAGAGAAATTCGTTACTAATAGTTTGGGAAGGTAGTGTCATATCGTTAATGGTTCTAACATCCCAGATGGTGTGTTGCTCAAATTGACCTTTAATCCTTAATGAAACTTTTTCGCTTTCCGTTTCACTTACTGATGAATGACCTATTCCTTTTAATGAACCTGACAACGATAGCGGTATAATTTTCAGCAACGTTTGATTATTATTTAGTCATAAGGGATCACCTATCTTTTCTTTTGGGCCGTTGTATTCTTCGGCTCTCATCCGATCATTGTTTTGAGTTAAATTTTTCTTCGTTACCCTATGCAATAAACGATGGTATCTTTTGCTACATTCCGGTACTGCGCATGACCTTGTATTACACCTGATTATTATGTGACCCGGGTTCAGACAATTGTAACAAAGACCTTTCTCCTTTACCCAATTCCATCTATCGACAATAGAGAGTTTTGAAACCCGCCAGCATGTATATACTGGATGACCATGTCGCTTACAATACAAACATTGAGAGGTTTATTTATTCAAGACGTTCCCTCTTCTTTTCTCTTCCTGATTTAATGCCCCGTCGTTGGAATTCGCAATTGCAAAAACCGGAAGTTGTTCCTGTGTTTTAAAGGGTTTTTTGTTATATGTTTTTGAGTATTTAGATATATTTATTTCCCTAGGGCGCACGTCGGTCGTTCCCGCGACGCATGCCATTTCGGCTTCTTTGTATAGAAATTCCGACAATCTGACTAATTTTGGCTGATCTTTTTTTTCTTTGCTCAAATAACGATCATAATTGTATATAAGCGGGGAGGGGACCTTGCTTAGTATTTCTTTTATCAAATCTGGGTTATGTAAATGTCCGACATGATTCAAAGCCTGCATGGCCGCGACGCCGTTGCGAACTTTCGTTGCAAAACTACTTAGATCTGTTTTGGAGGTATTAACTTTAGGTAGTTTCTTTATGTCCTGAATAATTTTCTCAATTATTTTGTCTGCAATCCCAAATCGCAATTCCAATGTGTTAATCAAAGTTTGTGCATTACTTGCTGTAATCATTAAGGAATCTACTGCCTCTTTTGCTTCTCCTTTGAGGGCTTCATATAGACGTGCTACATTTTCGCGATCAGAATAACTCCCCAATTCAGTTGACAACTCAAAAGGTTGTTTAAACCGAAGCCACTCTAATCTATCACCGGAAAAAGTTGGCAGACTTTTTGCTGAAGTCAGCCGGTTTACTAATCGATGTGAATTATTGCCACTAATTGTCGCTTCTTTTATTACGTCTAATGCATTTATAAGTACTTGGGTTAAATTTCTACTAGATTGATTTGCGGAGTCGCCGATCTCGTGTTGATGCGAATTATTTTCTAGCCATCGAGAAACTACCTCACTTCCTCCATCGAGGGCACCCCCACCGGCGGGCGCGGGCTAGGGGGGCCTTCCTCGCCAGCGCACTCCAGCGAGGCAGCCAATCTATCCTCTATTAATTGTAATTGAATTAGCTCTTTTTCATTTATGACGCGTTCTCTTTCGATCAAAATGCGTTCTTTTTCTTCGAGCATGCGTCTTTTTACATTTGCTTTCTCTTCGGCCGCATTTAACAGTAAGCGTCATTTTTTGGAATTTGAGGTACTCACAGAACCACCTGTTGATGTCCCGTGCTGGAGCGGCTGGCTGGATCCCTGTTGCTCGTCTCGAAGAGGTGCGCCGCTACGGTGTGAGATTAAACCTTGACTGCACCCAGACGTCGACCCTTGGGTAGATCCCTTTGCCATCGGAGAGTGAGCCCCATCAACGAGAGACTGCAGTTGACCCTCCGATATTGGCGGTCTCATTGGACCCCCGGCTAGCCTGATCGAGTGTCTTCTTTCCTGAGCCGGTGATATCGCTGAGGCTTTCCCTCTTCGGGATTTCCTCGACTCGTCCCTGCGATTGAAACCATCTTCGTTAGAAAGCTCTTCTTCCACATGTCGCTGCGTGTCTACCAATGCCTCCTGCGTCTCGCCCTTTCGCTTCCGACCAGCAACCTTCCTCGATCTCATTTCAGTCACTTCTGGCAGAATATCTCAGTCACTTCTGGCCAAATATTTCAGTCACTTCTGGTATAACAGTTTAGTCACTGAACAGCACACTTCACTTACAACAACCCAACTCTCTTCCCGGTGTTCAGAAATAATTCCCGGGTTTCGGCACCATTTGTTACTAAGAGGAGTTGGAGGTGCAAGTGAAATATAATGAAAGGTGGGATTCACTAGTGAAAATTAATACTTTATTGTAGCGAAGGAAAATCTCTACCTTTTGGCCCGTCTGACGCGTGTACTCTTCGACAGGTAGTACCAGACTGCCCGCACTCGCTCGATCGACCCTTATTGTAGTCACAAATAAAAATGCAATGATAACAATGAAGTAATCCTCTCAATACAAACAAACCCATTTCAGGTATAAGCATAAAAATGTCATCGCACGTAAGATCATGCATATGCATACAAGCTTGCATATCAATTCGTCAGTTCGGCAATCATACACTTTACGCCGTCAAGGCGGACGCGGACTTCTGAATCACCAGTGTCTTCATAATCGAATTGTTCTGAGTACAGCTTACATCGTTGCCAATGGCAGAGATCCTCTCCTAAAAATATTCAGGAACCACGAGATGATTGGTGAAGGAGCGTTCCTTTACAAAGCCGCGGAGGAAGCAGCCGATACCCTTGGCCTGAATTTTATCATCAGCAGTGAGCGAAGTGCATTACTCCATCTAGATGTTTCATTTCTAAAAGCCGATGTGAAGACAGCAAAGGTTGCAAAATTTCATCAACAGCTTCTCGACAAGAAAATGCATGGAAACTTTCACAGAAATGTAGAAAAACAGTCCTTATCGAAAGAGCAAACTTTTGCTTTTCTCAGATCATCAGGGCTTAATTCAGTTACAGAAGGTTTCATTTTCGCATGACAGGACGGTGTGATTTCTACCTTAGTATACTGTGACCGCATTTTATGTCAAGAAGTTCCTAGCGATAGGTGCAGAGCGTGTCATACACACGTTGAGTACCTAGAACACATACTATCGGGATGTCCCACCCACACAGGAAAGACGTATATCTACAGACATAATGCGGCCCTAAGAGTGCTGTATTACCATCTGTGTCGCTCTTGCGAGGTCTGACATCGTTCTCCAAGACTTCGAGAAAGGAACTATATTCGTGATTGAATTCTGGGTTCCGTCCGAATACAACATCACTTCCAAGGAGACAGAAAAGGAGGAAAGGTATCAAGACCTTAAAAGGTAGCTGCAACGACTGTACAAAAAATATTCGGTACAAGTAATTGTCCTTATGATAGGTGCTCTCGGAGGTGCGAAACTATCACTGGTTCGTAACCTTAAAGCCATACCCGCGTGCCAAAAGTATGCCAAGGCACTTGTGTGATGGATGCTGAAAGCTGTCATCCTTGGGTCGGGCTGCCACGTCAGTCGTATGTTTTCACGAACAAAGATATTATAAACATAACGACTCACTTTGCAGACGGCCGTAGAGTCTCGTACCATGCTGATTTCGAATAAAATATCGAACATAACTCGTAGGGTTAGCAGGTGTTTTTACCCATGACATTTTATTACACCGTGACACCAAATCAAATTATATCTTCTTTACAGTTTACACATTCTAAACTATAAGGGAGGTTTCACATTCATATCTCAGATTTATGTTTAAATTACCTATATGTAACAAATTTAATAATTGTTTACGATTTTTCCAACGATTCTTGTGTTACCGATTTTTTAGTGAATCGATTTTCATGTTTCGATTCAGAACCGATTAAAAATTGATTCTTTTAAGAGAATCGAACATCCCTACTTCAAACATCTAGGTCTGGAGGTGCTGCGTGACCATTCAGGTGGTGGGGCCAGCTTTAAGCTGATGAGCGGTTGTGGACCTTCGTTGGCTGCATGGTGGGTTGAACTGGTGAACCAACTAGAGATGTATATGCTTCTCTAAACTCATTGAAGGCTTCAAGCATTTTTTCCATAATAAATTTACATCTGTTAACTAGATCTTCCAGCTCTTGCTCATATTCGTCAAGCTGGCGCCATCCAGGTGATTTGGCCACTCGATTCTCATAATTTCTAGACATCTTCCGATCATAATCGGAGTAGGGCGATAACTAATAGGACACATCGGCAAAACCTAAGCAGAAGAATAAAAATCGGAATCATGACAAACATATGGTTTAAAATCTTAAATATATGAAGTTTTGCGAGAAATTCATTGACAAGGATACTCAGGTAACAAATAGCCGGAGATAGCATTGTGGAGCTACGATAGAGACCATGGAACTTAGGGATTAGTGTAGCTGACTTTCGGTTTAGGTGACTGAGTCTCAACATCAGGCTCACATTCTACATGGCGATTAAGGCACGATGATCTCGATCAATATCTGAGACCATCATAGTACCCGAACGATTTATTACTAATTCCTCGAGGGCTTCTGGTGTTTCTGACCCGTGGCACTGCGAACGTTTAACCAACGGTCTTTATCCGGAATGTTACTCGTACGAAGACCGAAAGTCCAAGCCGAAGGGACTTGGTTCAAAACTCAATACTTCGCTTATTATTTCATGGCTGGTTACATTACCATTATGGTGGCATGTGCGGTCTGTAATGAATCTATAGCGAGAGGGCCGACGGATTCTCTAGCTTGTGGACGGTGTAGCGCATTGTGACATTTGACTTGTCTGAATTTAGCGACTAAGGATATTGAAAGTATCAACAAAAAATTAAAGGTATGGAACTGCACTAACTGCTCGAAATCTTTGTTTGAGGAAAGTACCCGTCATCGTGGGTCTCTCTCTCTCTCTTCTGTTTTTCATTTCAGGGAGACGTAAGTAAGCCATGGATGTCTTCTGTCACACTTGGGCCCAGAGTAGAAGAATTAATCTCCAATGATATTTCTAAAGGACAGAGGTCCGGCCTTCAAAAAATCACTTCCTTGTTGGAGGATTTTGAGGCTAAATAAATTACTTTTAATCATTCATTCTAGGTAGCCATCAAAGGAATAAAAGCCGATGTTGTTAAAAATACTTCCCGCATCATGGTGTTAGAGGAGACCACGTCCTCGAATGTGACTGACATTATCCAGCTCCAAACGGATTCTGAATCTATTTCAGACGAGAACAAGGTTTTGAAGACACAAGTTTCCAGTTTGATGAGTAAATGTAATTATTTAGAACAAAGTGCGCTCTGCTCAACACTTGAGGTTCATGGATTACCTGTGAAACGGTCGGACGATTTGCCCTCTGCTTTCTGCCACATTGCTGCAGCTTTGGAGGTGCATCTCACAAAAGATGACATTTCATCTATTTACCGATTAAGAGTATTAACAAGTAATGTCACCTCTCAGAAAATTCCACCAATATTGGTGGTTGAACTACAAAAGCAATCTACTTGCGTTAAACTTTTTGAAAACTGCAGGAAAAAACGTGGAGTCACAACCAAAATGAATGGATGGAGTGAGGACGTTCCTCTGTATATAAGAGAATCGCTGACTAAAAACAATCGGCTCATATACAGTGCTGCCCTACAACTAAGAAGAAGTAAGCATTTAAAGTACCTTTGGACGACAGGGGGTAAGATTTTTTGTCGTTAAGAGGATGGTTCGCCCAGAATTTTTTCAGCCAACATCAACGACACTGATTCCCTCCATTTAGACGTTTTCAGCATTGCACTGATACATGTGGCCCTCGTAGCTGTTTAGCTACTTGTTTTTTATACTTTTTATGACAATTATTCTTGCATTTTTCTATTCTGTCTAATTTTACTAGTATAGGTTTGCACGTTTAGGTAGTAGTATAACCGTTTATTCTTCAGCCTGTTGACTTTAAAAAATTGACTTGCTTACACTTTCCTTTTTTTTACATAATTTTCCTTAAACTAAGCTCTAAAACTAACATCCTTCCATACCTTATCTCTAGGGTCGCACGCTCTTGCCTTGCCTTCCTCGCTTCGCCTCGCTCGCGTGTCCCTACTCTCTCGATACCGCGTCTACTACCTAATGCTATCTACTATTGACAATATTTACATACTACTTATACCTACTTCCTCTCATATTTACAATCTTTCCTTCTCCATTTCTCTTCCTCCTTCCTTCTCTTCTTCTCCATCCTACCCAACTCTCCCTTTATCCATTCTACTGCCCTTTTGTCTCCCCTTTCATGCATCAATACCTCCATGCTCATTTCACTCCTTTCCACCTCTACGCACTCCTCCAACCAGTGATCCACTTTTGCATACCCCTTTCCACATAGTTCACACATTCTCTTTTCCCTAGAGAGCCAGAACCTATTAAAATCCTCCATGCACCCACATCTCATCCTCGCTATAAGCTCCTGCCTTCCTTTCTCTCCTTTCGCACACAAATATTGCGCTCTCGCCCTTGGCATAATCCGCACATAGTTCCCGTTAAACCTTTATTCTCGTATTCTCTCTTCCCCTACTGTCTACTCTCTCCATGCCATTTTTCTTAACCAACTCATATATCTTCCTTCCTTCCTCGTGCATCCTTCACACTTCAACCATCTGTAGTCCATTCGTTCTAAAATACCTTTCCCTTTCAGCCTTCATCGTCTTATCTTCCTACCCCCTCTCTTTCTCCCTCCACACTCCCTAACCAGCTTACTTCCCCCCCCTCTTCCCAAAATTTCTCCTCATATTTAAACGCCCGAATCCCCGCTAGAATTCCTACACTCGTTCTCCCCGTCTACCTCCTGACAATATAATTAGGCCTTTTCCTTGCCAACCCCAACGTCCACTTCACATACCCCTCCTGTGTCCTATTTACCTCTTTACTTTCCTTCCACCCCCATAACTCTACTCCATACAATAGCACACTCATCACTAGTGAGTCAAACAAATTCATTCTCCTTTCATAATCATCTGCCAATAACTTCTTTCCCAACCCCCACACCTGCCTAATCACCACATTTGCCCTTCTCACTCTCTCTTTTATGTGACCATTCACTCACCCATTCCTCCAAAACACGAAGGCCAGGTACACAAACTCCTCCACCTCCTGCACCGCTACTCCCTTCCACTTCCCTGAAATGATTCTTTAAAAAACTCCCTCCACTCCTCACTCCCTATCTTCCTGCTTATCCCCACTCTACGCTTACTAAACGTATTTATTATTTTACAGACATCCCCCTCTGTCTTAACATTGCCTAACTCCTCTTCGAGATCTTTCTCCTTTTCCTGTTCTTTCTTCTTACACATCAATTTAAACTCCTTCCTCATTTCCCATATCTCTTCCACCGACTCCCTGTTAAAGCGTAACTTCCCTAACTGCTCCTTATACCTCTCCATCGCGTCCCTCGTCTAGCTCACCCTCTCGCCCGTCGACCCTTCTTTCCCCCTTGCCTTCCGCCGCTCTCACCCCTTATCCACAAACCTTGCGGCTGATGGTCTGATTCTACCTTCCCTTCTACTGCGAATCTTTCCGTCTCCTCCCACCCTTGCATATTCATGACTACATAGTCTATCACCGACACCCCACCTTACTTACATATGTGTATTCTCCCTGTTCGTCCCCATTTTCCATACCATTCGCCACCGCTCAGCGATTTCATTTCGAAGCTCTCCCCATCCATGTAAAGGCCCCCTTCCCTCACCATCCCTGCATTAAAGTCCCCACCCAGTACAACTATATCCTCCTCTCTTTCGCCTAGCAAGACTTCCACCCTTTCTTTAATTCTTTCCATCCCATCTTTATTGTACACTGTCACAAACTCACACTTTACCCCTCCTATCTTTACTTCTATCATTTTCAGTACCTCCCCCTCTTCCTCTCCATGACCTGCTTCCTCTAATCCTTCTCTAACACCCGTTATAATTCCCCCAATAGCTCTTCCTTTCTTCTTCATTTTGACCGCCTCCTGGAGTCTCCACCTATACCCTCTTGGCAGCTTTGGCTCTATTCTATCCCATTCCTTTTTTTCTACCCACGTCTTTGCCATTCCCAGAACATCAAACTCTTGGATATACCTCCAGAACTCCCGATCCTCCTTCTTTATACCAGCTACATTTCAGTACAGCACCTATACTGCTCCTCTACCCTGCATTACCCCCACCCCCCTACTACCTACGAAACAAATTCCCCTGCACTTCCTTCAACGCCTCTTTCTCCTCGTCCCAAACCCACATTTTCTCGTATATTCTTATTTTATGATATCCTACCATCGCCGATCTCCCTTCAGTCCTCTCTCCTAGCCATGTCGTACAGAATCCTCTGCACATCCCTTTCCTTTCTCGTCAAATCGTGATCGATGAAAACTCCCTTATCCTTTATCCTATTCTTATTTCGCATTACCCCCGAATTTTTCTGCCCAGCTCTCCAACTCCATAACCGCCACTTCCTTCTCCTTCCTCCCCTCCAACTTAATTTTCCCTACCATCCCTTTAACACACCCAATACTCTGTAGCAGCGCTTGAATGCCTTCCCTTTCTTCACCGCTCTTTAGCTTCAACCCTCTTATGACAATATTATTTCTCCTGTCTGCCTTCTTTCTTCTTTCCATTCTCATCTACATTACCCTTATCCTTTCCCTATCCGCCCTCTCCTCCTTTTCATTCCTACGCTCTTCTACTTTCTCTTTATCATATTCTCTACCCTCTCCCAAATATCTTTAATCTCGCCCCCCTACCCCCGTCAACTACTTCCATTTCCACCCTGCCCTCCACCTTTTCAAGCCTTTTCTCCGTCCTTTCCTTCCACTCCCTAATCTCTTCTTCCATCTGCTTTATTTTAACGTATTTTTCTTTCCTACTCCTCTCTATCCTTTAACTCTCGCCCTCAGCTCTTTAATATTCTTTTCCCATTTCTCATCTCGGATTCTCAAGTCCTCCCTAATGCCTTCCATCTGCACGTGGAAAATTTCCGCCCCGTCAATTGCACTACCAGCACTGCCAGCACTCTCACTGCCCACCTCCCGTTCTGCCGTCGATAACTGGAACCTCTCCATGCAGTCCCCTCCGCGACCGACAGATGTCTTTGGCGAATAGTGCCGACTATTGCCGCCAAACTTTCCCTATATTTCCCTTTTTTTCAATTCCTCGCCGCACTTGCATACATTTTTTTCTCTCCCTTGAGATCCCCCAACTCTGCGTGAACCACCTTTGACCCCTCGAAGGCCCCAGACTCCTGCACACAAACTCCCCCGACTCCTTGCCTACCTAACCCCACTTTCTCTAAAAAGCTAAATCCCACCTCACACCCACGCTGACAATTACTTTTTATCTCCCCAATTCACCCCACACAACCCAACTCACCTCCTAGGATTCCACCCTCACACTCCACTCACACCTTCCACACAAATTCTGTAAAATCCTCTCACCACCTTTGTACGTTTAACTTTCGGCAATTTATAAGGGCAATCGCTAAATACTTAGAAACTGAATCTTTAATTATATTTTTTATCTCTCTCTATACATTATTTTTTCAGAGTAGAAGCAATTTTAAGTCTTATCATCCCCTACTGATTAGAATTGTTAGTATGAAGGTTGGACAGATTTGGGTACTGGTAACTTTTTTCCTTATAAATAATTCGTACATCCTATGCTGGGGTATTTTTGAATCCATTTACACTTGTTCTTGTTATGCAGCTAAGTTTATTCTCAGTTTATTATGGGTTCTTTAAATATGTGCCATATTAATGCCCAGACTCTCTTGGCTCACATTCATGAGTTTCGACATTTTTTCAGCTCTTGTTCCTACCATATTATAGCAGTCTCAGAGACATGGCTAACCTCGAATGACCCATCAAGTGTAGTCGCACTTGACATTTACGTGCTCTTTCGTAGAGACATAGAGGAGCGGAGAGGGGGTGGTGTTTGTTTGTATGTACATGACAGTCTTAGGGGGGTCTTATTGGGAGTCAGCTCGGCTGTTAATTAGCCTACTGCCGAATTCTTGAATAATATATTTACCCACAGGTGATTTTAATACTAATTTGAATGCGATTTGCAATCATACTAAATATTTAAGAACTATGATACATGCTGCTGGGTTATCTATTGTCCCACATAATTGAAGAAACTAATAGTAAATTAAATCTTTTATGCTCTTACTTAATTTCTTCGCTCGATCAGTTTGCGCCTTTGCATGTTCCACATAAACATAAAAATTCAGCTCCTTGGATCACAGTTGAAATCAAAAACCTTATGAAGGAACATAATAATAAGCGTCGCCTGGCAAAGAGAACTAAAAATCCACTAATATAAGCACAGTTCCGTCAGCTAAGGAACTTAAATAAAAAAAATCAGGGATTCGTACAATGAATATAATTACAATGCTATAAAGAACAAGAATAAAAATGAAAATAATTGGCACTTGCTTAGACGCTTATATCTAATTCCACTTAAGAATGAAGCCTCAGCTCATACTTTCCCATCTAATGATTTATTAAAAGCATTCACAAATCTACCATCCTTTAACTCCTCAAACTCTGGTATACCACAGCAGTTCAGACCAGCTCGACTTTTCGAGATACTGATTTCTTTTTTTTAGACATAACACCGGAAGTTCTCTTCGAAAAACTCTTCGAAATAAAAACTAACGCTTTAGGAATCGATGGTGTATCTATAAAGATAATGCGACTAGCGCTTCCTGTAATTTTCCCCATACTCCTTCACATCTGTAACTCTTCCCTTCAGGTGAAATTTTTCCCTGATCTATGGAAAAAAGCGCTGATTCGCCCTACTCCGAAGGTTTCTAGTCCATCTTCTCTTAATGATTTCCGGCCTATTTCGATACTTTGTGCTATGTCTAAGCCGCTAGAACATATTGTGCATTCGCAACTTACGAGTTACCTAGATGCAAATAGGCTACTCGATCTGCTACAAACGGGCTATCGGGCTAAGCACAGTACATTAACAGCCTTCCTGAAAGTTACTTCAGACTTTAAAATCGCTATCGAAAAGAAGGAAGTAACAATAATTGTTTTATTTGATTTTTCTAAAGCTTTCGATACTGTTGATCACAAGCTTCTTTTAAATAAACTTCGTAACTTCAATCTATCTAGTACTGCAATTGCGTGGTTCGAGTCCTACTTAAAAAACCGTTCTCTACAAGTGCTTAATGATAAGGGTGAACGGTCCGATTGGGTGGGGGTCGAGAGTGGAGTCCCCCAGGGCTCCACTCTTGCCCCCTTCCTTCTCGGTCTATACACCCCTGACCTTGGTAGTGAAATTGATCATTGTAAGTACCATAAACACGCGGATGATTTTAAACTGTATGTCCCTGGTCCTATCTTTTCCATTAATAGTTTGATTGCGAGAGTTCAGAAGGATATTTATATAGTGAATCAATGGGCACTTAACAATAGGTTAACACTGAACCCTTCAAAAACTAACGCAATTATTGTTGGACAGTACTCTTCCCCGCCCACTGCTACCATCCCTCAGCTTAGTGTTGATGGCCTTGACATTGCCTTCGTTGATTCGGTGAGGGATTTAGGGTACATCCTCAATCGTACCCTCTCCTAGAAAGAGCAAATTCTTGAAATTTATAGGAATACCTTTAGAGTACTTCAACAGCTTAAAAGGAACAAGGAATCCTTGCCAACTTCAACTCGAATCCTACTAATTAAGAGTCTTATCCTCCCGTTTTTTATTATGGGTGTATTATATACGATGATATCACAGATGAAATGATTCCTAAGCTTGCATACGATTTATCTATGATGTACCGAAATATGAACACATTACTCTATATCGGCAACGGGCGGGATTTCTTAATGTGGCTAAGAGAAGACAATTTTTGATGGGCAATCTAATTTACAATCTCTTTTATAACAAAAGCCCTCAGTATCTTCTAGATCACTTAAAAAAAAATGTGACTTTACCTGCTCAGTCTAGGCTTCGTGTAAGAAATACGGTCCTTACTGTATCACGTCACAAATCTTGTGAGTTGCAAAGATCCTTTATGTGAGGGGAGCGCGTCTTTAGAATAAGGTAAGTGAATCAATCAGGAATGTACCTTCGCCTTATCACTTTAAAAAGCGATTCTTCAACTTCTTATTGAGCACTGATAATTCTACTCTCGAAATTTCGCACTGGTGAATTGTGTATTGTTAACTTATCTAACTTTTAGTGACGTTTTACGCGTTATTATTATAACGCCTCAACATTATAACAATTAAATCTTTGCAATTCGATCCACAGTTGATATCAGTTATCTAACATTTAAGTTTTAAGTTCACCAATGATATACGTTTTATCAACGACTAGCTTATAACAGCATATATGAATTATATTAATTATATGAGATATTCTTTTTATTTTTATCCATCTGTAATTCTTTTTGTTTTACCAACGTCATAATCGTCGTTTGACCAGAGTTGTCACATTTTTTTTGTAAAACATATGTAAAATTTGTTCCTTAGAGCGCTCTTTAGCCCTAGGGACTTAATAAATAAATTCTGAATTCTATATACACATGATACTATATATAACTATCTTATGTCGGTAAAATCCATATATGGTTTCTCTTTATTCAGGCTTCATTAATTATCGGTATCCACCGAGTATTTATCTGCCCGTGGTAATGCACTTTGAATTACCTTGCGCTTTATACTTTATCGAAAGTAGTGCAATTATCATAGCCAGACATAAGATATCGTGAACCCGGATAAAACGCTGATTATATATGAGCAACTATAGCTTGGTTTTCCCAAAGTTATTTGTATTGCGTTAATTTAGGCGTTCCGTAACAATTTTTTTAATTGTATGTATGTATATCATTAAGCTATTTCCCTTTCGGCGAGCCTCTAGGGGTAAGCGTGACACTGCCCGATTCGGGTAGTGTTTTTGAGGTGGATTTGTAGTAAATGGGCTCACCACACCCACGACCGCCAACAGCAACGCAGTAGTATCAGACGGTCACCCATCCAAGTACTAACCGCGCCCAACACTGCTTAACTTCAGTGATCTAACGGGAACTGGTGCTTCCAGCGTGGTATGGCCGTTGGCGTGTAATTGACTGTGTAATAACCCTCTCTTCTTTAAGTCAACATCGTCCTCGATGGCTTAAATTTTAGTTTTAGGCAAAACAAGCCTGATTAAAATATTACTTTTCAGTAATAGAAAATTAATTATAGTTACACTGTTAAAATATTTTAGAACTTTAAAACATTCTGTTATATAGTAGGGTTTACTTCCAGCAGTTGATCCTTAATTTGGGATGACATAAATCAGCAAAATGTTAAATACTCCATCATAATATGGACGTGTTCGTTAAGATGGCAATCGTAGGTTACAGGCTCGTGAAATTCATTTAATCACTTTGCTAGTTTCCAAAGTCCTCCGCCCTCCTTAAGGCGCTTCGTCAGGCTTGAATTTTTGCCCATGCATTACATAACACAAGTTTCCTCCTACACGGATAAATTGTTAGATGTAATATTTTTAACACATAATCTCAATGGCATAATACAGAAAAAGAAAGCCTTTGTTTTTTAAAAAATGTTCTTGTTTTTGTTATATTTTATTAAATCGAAATTTTTTTTTCATTTATGCGCCTGGAAGCAAGCAATCCGCCACTGGGAAAAGTAGCCACGATGATCCGAAAACAGGCGCTCCAAATTTCCACATTTCAAATTGAAACTCGGGCGTGAAATTTAGCAGCGACATTTCAGCCCAGGGGGTCCCTCGTAACTCATCCACCCTTCCTATTGTTAGAGCGTTACATGATTCGAGACGGTTGAACGAAATTGATAATTATCAAGATATGAAGAAATTGAATTTTAATATGCTGCACTAGATTCCTTACATAATTTCGAGACGATTAAAAAAAGATAGAAAAAAATCGGTTAACCCGTTCAATTTCTGCTGGGAGTTTTGCTAATTTTGCATTTTATTTAAGATTAGCTTCAATACTGAGAATACTGACCCATTTTCCTAATCCTTTTTTTCATTTGTTTCTTAAATTACATCAAAACCGTGACGAAAGTGAATGTCAAAGTATCAAAAAATATAAATAATGTACAGGATATCGAATGTAATTGTTGTAAGCAAATTCTATTAACCAAATGTCAAGATATTGGAAATTATTATATTTTTAAGTTGAAATTGCTTGATTTTATCAACAGGATCATGTTTCATCATGAAAATTTGTTGAATGGTATATTTTCTTTATTTTATAAACAAATTTTATGAAGAAATGCACAGTTCCGTCATTTATAGGCAGAAAGTACTCGTTTTCTTTCTAATCGTTTTCAAATTACATAAGCGACGATATTTAGTGACGAACGATTGTCAATCTATATTATTTGCTTCTGTAATAAAAAAATTTAATAAACAAATGCACTGTTTGACCATTTATAATTAGAAAGTGTTCCTTCTCCTTTCTAATCGTCTTCAAATGACATAAGCGGTAATATTTATTGACGAAGAATTTTCAATCGATATTATTTACTTTTGTTATAAACAAATTTTATAAACAAATGCATAGTTTGACCATTTTTAGATAGAGTGTGATCGTTTTTCTTTCTACTCGTCTTCAAATTACATAAGTTGTGCTATTTGGTGACAAAGAGTCACTTTCTATCTACAAATGGTCAAACTATGCTTTTTTGTTTAAAGAAATTTGTTTATAACAAAAATAAATATGGGTTGACAATTCTTCCGCAATAAACATCACCACTTGTGTGATTTGAAGACGATTAGAAAAAAACTATTACTTTCTGTCTATAAATCACCAAACAATGCATTTATTTATCAAATAAACAAATTGCCAATTCTTTGTCACCAAATAGCATCACTTATGTAATTTGAAGACGAGTATACAGAAAAACTATCACTTTCTATCTACAAATGGTCAAACTATGTATTTGTTTATAACAAAAACAAATAACATCGATTGAAAATTTTTCCTCAATGAACATCACCACTTGTGTAATTTGAAGACGATTAGAAAAAAAACTATTACTTTCTGTCTATAAATCACCAAACAATACATTTGTTTATAAAATAAACAAATTGCCAATTCTTCGTCACTAAATATTACCGCTTATGTCATTTGAAGACGATTAGAAAGAAGAAGGAACACTTTCTAATTATAAATGGTCGAACAGTGCATTTGTTTATTCAAGAAGCAAATAATATCGATTGACAATTGTTCGTCACTAAATATCACCGTTTATATCATTTGAAGACGATTAGAAAGAAACCGAGTACGTTCTGCCTGTAAATGACGGAACTGTGCATTTCTTTATAAAAATTTGTTTATAAAATAAAGAAAATATACCATTCAACAAATTATTATAACTAACATGATCCTGTTGATAAAATCAAGCAATTTCAACTTAAAAATATACTAATTTCCAATATCTTGAAATTGGGTTAATAGAATTTGCTTACAACAATTACATTCGATATCCTGTACATTATTTATATTTTTTGGATATTTCGACATTCATTTTCGTCACGGTTTTGATGTAATTTAAGAAAAAAATGAAAAAAAAGGATTAGGAAAATGGGTCAGTATTCTCAGTATTGAATCTAATCTTAAATAAGATCCAAAATTATCAAAACTCCCAACAGAAATTGAACGGGTTAACCGATTTTTTTCTATCTTGTTTTAATCGTCTCGAAATTAGGTAAGGAATCTAATGCAGCATATTAAAATTCAATTTCTCCATATCTTGATAATTATCAATTTCGTTCAACCGTCTCGAATCATGTAACGCTCTAACAATATGAAGGGTGGATGAGTTACGAGGAACCCCCTGGGCTGGAGTGTCGCTGCTAAATTTCACGCCCGAGTTTCAATTTGAAATGTGGAAATTTAGAGCGCCTGTTTTCGGATCATCGTGGCTACTTTTCCCGGTAGTGGATTGCTCGTTTCCAGGCGCATACATGAAGCAAATTTTCTATTAATTAAAATATTACAAAAACAAGACCATTTTTCGAAAAACGAAGGCTTTCTTTTTCTGTATTATGCCATTGAGATAATGTGGTAAAAATATTATATTCAAAAACTCATCCGTGTAGGAGGAAACTTGTGTTATGTAATACATGGGCAAAAATTCAAGCCTGACGAAGCGCCTTAAGAGTTTTCACCAGAGGCTGTAGGCGTTCCTTCTGCATAATAGGAAATATATTAATACTGTTCATCAAGTTTAAACACAAATTCATTTCTTTTATGAACGAGAAAGTTTTTGATGGCAAGGGTTGAACACGAGGCTAATTTTGATTGGAAAAAGCATAGGTTTTTTTTATATTGAGTATACCACATGTTAGAAATAAGTTATTAACATTTATTGCACTTTACTCCGGATTCATTTTACATAAATTAAAATTAAACAAATTTTGCAATTATTGTAAGAAACTTAGATTCACCGACCGAGGCGAAAAACGGTGCATCGCAGCCAAAAATGAGAAACGATAGGAAGATAAAGTAAGGGGTGCAGTCTCAGACCAGTCCCTCGCAAGCAGACTTATCCGAAACTCCTCACCACCAAGCTACTCGATCCACCCGAAAGGAGAAGTACCAAGTTAGGTGAGAGTCGTCTGTGGCGGCAAAGTTCAAAACAATTATGAACATCCTTTAAGAAAGAAAAATAAAAAGGCATACATAACCCTTGTATGATGTATGATTTTTAGACCATGTATTACAAATGACATGTTTCCTCCTACAAGGATGAATTACTCGATGTAATATTTTAACCACATAATTGCAATGGCATAATACACAAAAAGAAAGTCTCCGTTTTTTGAAAAATGGTCTTGTTTTTTTTATTCTTTAATTAATCGAAAATGTGCTTTATTTATGCGCCTGGAAACGAGCAATCCGCCACCGGGAAAGTTTCCACAATGATCCTGAGACAGGCGCTCCAAATTTACAGAGCAAAGCTGGCCGCTGGAGCGTTACATTTTTTTTACTATATTTGACCCCGGGTGGTCGGTCGTAACTCATCCGACCTTCCCATTGTTAGAGCGTTACACGATTCGAGACGGTTGGACAAAATTGATAATTACTAAAATGATAAATTTAAATTGAAAATCTCAAGTTTTTTCGGGTTTCAATCGTGAGCGAAACTACAAACTTGCCTA
Organism: Andricus coriarius; assembly: GCA_932066315.1. NCBI lineage: Eukaryota > Metazoa > Arthropoda > Insecta > Hymenoptera > Cynipidae > Andricus > Andricus coriarius. The sequence continues at coordinate 21,965 of CAKNWT010248737.1, forward strand.
TTTTTGCAGGTGGGTTAAGTATGGCTCGGTTATTGTGTTTGTTGAGAATTCTTCCTATTTGTTCTGTGATACCTTGAATGTCGGGTAGGATTATGGTCTTTTTTTCCTCTCCTTCTTTAGTGGGTTGTGTTGAGTTGCTTTTTGAGTGTATTTTCTTATTGCTTTTTCAATTTGTTTGTTTGTGTAATCGTTTTGTATTAGGATTTGTTTAACATTTTGTAATTCCTTTTGTAATTTATCTTTATCTGTTATGGAGACAGCTCTGTATACAAAGGAATTGCTGACCGATTGCTTTTGACATGGGTGGTGGTGGGAGGAAGTATGTAGGTATCTGTTTGTATGGGTGGGTTTCCTGTAAATTTCATGTACTAATGTGTTATCAGATCTTTTGTAAACTAGTACGTCCAAGAAAGGCGATTTTCCGTTTTGTTCAATTTCCATGGTGAACTTGATATTACGGTGTAATTGATTGATGAAATCGAAGAACTTGTGTAGTTCATCTAGTCCATGTCTCCAGATGACAAAAGTGTCGTCAACGTAACGGCACCAAATTCCAGTTTGAGCTTGGATTTGTTAAAGATTTTAGTTTCTAGATTTTCCATAAAGATTTTGGCTATAACAGGTGAGATTGGAGATCCCATTGCTGCTCCTAAAGTTTGCCCTGAAGAAGTGAACTACAATGTTCACGAAACGTCGGCAAGTTCGTAGTTTTGCACACGATTGGGGATCATCTAAATCCAAATCAATTCTAAATAAAACAAGTTTGCTTCTCCTGAAAGAAAGAATACAACATACCAAATTTGTCTTGCACACTACCTCCAAAAAACTATTAAAACTTCACCTTTTCCTATAAAAGACTCTCAGATTTGACATTTGGTCTACATTGGACCGCATATCATTTGACCAATCCCAACGCATTAAAGATCTTTCTACTCAAAAACAAAAAATAAAATTTGACAAATTACTTCCAGTAAGGCACGCACCATTAACTAACACAGTAAAGAACATCTCTAACCATCCTCTCAGCAATGAAATGATTTCACCCTTATCTAAAGGACATAATTTTGCAGTAACTCCCTCCAAAATCCCGAAAGAAGAAATCATCAATAATTTGGAATCCACAATACATACCCTTCCACCCGAAAAAGCGAATGACATACGGCGTAGGACGGCCAACATCTTACGCCAAGCCCAACTTTCTTTCTCAAACTTAACAAAACAAGAAAAAACAGCAATTGAGGCGCCGGATGCAAAAAGGAGATATAGAATTATTTTGCTGGAGTG
>CAKNWT010248756.1:0-10431 GCA_932066315.1 Andricus coriarius
AAATTTAGAAGAATTTAGGATACATTAATAAGAATTCAGGATGGATTACAAATCTATTAAATTAATCTATAAATTAATTAATTAATAATTAATTAATTAATAATTTATTTATTTATTTATTAATTTATTAATCTATTAAATCTATTTATTTCAAATCTTTGATACTCTACAAAATACCTCACTTCTAGGAAATACTTCTTTAAAATACACTAAAATATTATAAAATACCGTGAAATTCTATTATGGTATTTTCTGAAATCCTGGAAAATGTATTAAAATACATTGAGAGCTTTAAAATCCCTTAAAATCATTGAAATCCTCGAAATTGAATTTTCCTAAAATATTTAAAACGCTTTGAAATCCCTTCGAATTAAGGATATTAATTAATAATTCCTTGGAATCTTTTTAAATTACGTAAAATATTTCAAATTAAATGCGCTTGAAATGCTATAAAAGTTTTTAAAATATCCTAAAATCTTGAAAATCCCTTAAAATTATATAAATCTATTAAAAATTTATCGAAATCTTTAAAAATACCCTGACATATTTCAAAAGAATTCAAGACAATTCAGAAATAGGTATAGACATGAATTTAATAGTGATTAACCCATCAGTAAATTTATTGAAAGAAAAGTGACTGATGTGATAGTTTCATTTAAAAAAGTGACTAACAAATTATTTGAGAACAAAATAGTGGCTAATAGTGACTGTGTGACAGCCCTGATAATTTTTTAGAGTTACTTCTTACAAAAATTCCCTGATTTCTGCTATTTCTTTCAAAATGTCTGACTCTTGGAAGCTTTGGTCTTATTATACATTTTTCTATGTTCCATTATGTGCTACAAATAGGGCACCATAGGGACCAAATCTTGAAAACAGGGTACTTTAGGGACCTTGACTGAATATAGGGTACAAAAGGGGATATAGGGGCCAGTCTGTGAGGCATGAGTAAAGGACACTAGCAAAAAGTTATGAAAAGCATAGTAACTCGCACATGCGAACAACTTACAACGAATTTGAGAATCTGAGGTTGTTTCCACTGAAGGTCTAAACTGGAAGGCATTGGATCTTTACGATAAAGAAATTCGTTTATCAGTTCTTGGCTGGGAAAGTTCTCAACGAGGAGGGCCTTTTTCCTTATGGAGATCTCATTCGACATCAAAACTCTTTTTTCCCTGAAGACAAAATGAAAATGATCATAGCAACTGCTATTGATATTTGAGAATTTAATAGAATATTGTTCTCACTTGTAGCCATCGTTGCATTTTGTGACAGTTCCACAATCTCGACATCCAGATTTTACATGCGCTCTCATTTTTCCCTGGTGGCCACAAGTCGTGCAAATATTAGGATTTGCTAATTCAGCTTCCATCTTTTCGAATCGAGAATCAGTACGCCAGCTTTTAATTCTATAAATTAAGATTAATAGTATTATTTTTTCAATATAATGGTGTATCTACCCATAATTTAGGATGTATAGTATTTCTAATATTTCTAATATTACAATTTTATTTTACCTTTCTAATATTTCATCCTCATTGACGACTTTGAACAACTTCAGAGCTGCTTCCTTGCCAACACCGTTCAATCCCTCATCGTAATCACAACCACAAAGTAGAGCAAGTGTTACCATTTTATTTCTTCCTAATCCAAAAACTCTTTCGATTTTTTCGATGGTATATTCATCGATACATCCACTAGAGGTTCCGCGATTTCCTTGCGTGCTCGTGCAAAAGTTTCGGTACACGACTTTCGCTCCATAGAGAAAACAGTCGCTATCTTGACTGATACATCCTTCCACGAGCTGGAATGTTAACAATTTTTAAATTCAAGAAATTAAATTCAGAATAAATCAAAATTTAAACTCCTCTTAAACAACCAACAGGTAAAGGTTAAGTTACTTTTTAAAAGGAAAATAAATAAAATAAATTACGCTTATTATCATAATAATAATCATATAATCATAATCTTAAAAAATCCTGAGAAAATATTGAAGAAATTAATGTAAAAAGTAAACAAACTACAAAGGAACAATTTATTTTAGACCACTCATAATCTTATATGGAACTACACAAACATAGCGGTCTACAAAAATAAAATTTGCACAACAAAAATATAAATTCCTTGAAATCTTTCAAATATAAATCCATTGAAATCCCCTGAAATTTGTAAAATCCCTTAAATATTTGAAATATTTGTAGGTCCAATAAATCCTTCCTTTGAAAGTGGTAACATTCCTTAAAATTTTGGAAAGTTTACTAAATTCTTTGGCGTCCATCAACATTTTTTAAAGCTCTTGAGATAACCTTAAAAAAAATTAATTTCTTTATATCCCATAAAATGTTTGAAATCCATAGAAAAACCATTCGGATAAAATTTAATTTATTCCCTAAAGTTCTCTACAAATTAGTTGCGATACCTTAAAATCTTTGGAAATCGTGAAAATCTAATTAAATAAGTAGAAATAATTTGAAATCCCTAGAATAATAATTAAATTAAACCTATTTATTCAAGTTTTCTACAAAAAACCGTTCAAATCCTTAGAAATCTTTCAAATCTATTTAAATCCTGGGAGATTTAATAAAATCCTTTAAATCTTGTAAAATTCCATAAAATCCCTGGAAATATTTGTAATTGCTAGAAATTCCTTGAAATTTCATTCTATAGAATTAAGTTATCTAGAAATCTCTTAAAATCGTCGGAGAGCCTATAAAATTCTTTGAAATTTCTTGAAGTTTTGTTACTGCCTTGAAATTCTTTCAAAATCCTTAAAATCTTGAAATTGTTGAAATCCTTAGAAATCCCTTAATGTAAAAATTAATTTATTCCCTAAAGTTCTCTATCAATTAGTTGAAATTCCTTAAAATCCGTTGAAAATAAAATAAATTTATTCCTCAATGTGCGCTAGAAATTTGTTGAAATCCCTTAAAATTGGTAAAATCACGTAAAATCTTTTAAATACTTGGAGGTCCTAAATCACTTAGATATGGTGAAATGCTTTGAAATTCCTTGAAATATTTGGAAATGCTACAAAATTCTTCGGAATCCCTTGAAATTTTTAAAATGTTTTTAAATTTCTTCAAAAACCTTAAAATATTGAAATTGTTGACATCCGTTGATGTATTTGAAATATTTTTAAATTTTGCGTTAAATGAATAAATAAATAATTTGTTTATAGTTTCTCTATTTTGTGCATCAATTCTTTTAATATTTTAACATTATTTATTCCTACACTGAAATTCCTATAATATTTTTTCGTAACGAGTGTACTACATTTCGAAATTGACATTATTCGTTACTTATTTACGAAAGTAACTTCGTTACTACTGTCGTTACCATAAAAAGTAACTAGTTTTAGTAACTAGTTAAAAAAATAGTTGTTTTTCATCACTGCGCCCAACACTGAAATGTAACAACGAAATTATTAAAAATAAAAATAAAACAAGAATCTAGCGATTAAATTTTGACAACACACTCTTAAGTCACAACACCTAAATTGAAAAAACCCCTTTCTAATTATTTTTTTAAAACTTGAATGGAGACACTTTGAAACAATAAAAAAAAGGAATGGAAAATAGTTTTTTTACATTCTCATCCTAATGAGAAGGTATTGGTTTTATGTAAAATTTGACTTTGTCGGTTCTCATCAAATCTCCACGTTTTGATACCCCCTGAGCTAGAAAAAATGATTTTTACCAAGGTGTCTGTCTGTCTGTAGTCTGTAGTCTGTAGGCACGATAACTTTCGAAAAAATGATCAGATTGGATTGAGCTCTGGCACATTTCTTTAAGTCCTAAAAAAAAAGAACAAGTTCGTTAGCCAGCTATTTTTGATAAAAATTCAAAAAGTGAGCACATTTTGAAAATTTTTGAGACCACTTTTTCTCAAGATTTGAAAATTCTATGTATAGTTGTTAGTAGTACTCAAAATGAAAAACAATTTATCTCAATGATATTTTTCGATAAAAAGAAAATTATCAGAGTTATAGCATTATCAAAATCAAAAAAAAAACAAACGAAAATTAACATTTTAAGCCGAACAACGCACGATATGAAAAAAAGTCAAGAGGAGAAAAACGTTTCTTTTTGGGAGCCCTACAAGATTATCATAACAACTTTTGGAATTTTTTCGAAAAATAGAAAATTCTAATTTTAATCGCACAAAAAATAATGAGAAATTAAAAATTCCATTTTGCGGTCAAACTATGCAAGATATAAAAAAAGATGAAGATTCAAAAATCGTGCCCCCAAAAAAGATCTACAAATTTGTTATGAATCACTTTTTGATAGGAAGAGTAGTTTTTGTTTCATTCGTGAAAAACTACATTAAAAATTTTTTTAATTAAAAATTTGGACAAATGACACGAAAAAATGAATAGACAGAAGTCGCTCATCCAAAAAACAGATACAAATTTTCCATCAACAATTTTTCGATAGGACGCTTAGTTTTTGTTTTAATCGTAAAAAATAACATTAAAAATAAAAAAGTTTAATGTTTTGGAAGACGACATAAGGAAAGAAAAAAAATAATAGGCAAACTTGTTCACTCAATGAGGATGTACAAATTTGTTATTTATAATTTTTAGAAAGGGAGATTCGTTATTTTTCAATCATAAAAAATAAGAATAAAAATAAACAAAACTAATTTTTGGAAAAACGACACAAGAGATGAAAAAAAAATGAAAAGACAAAAGTTGTTCAACCAAAAAAGATATACAAATTTGTTATAAACTTTTGTTATAAAAATGCATCAAAAATTTAAAATGTACTTTTTGGAAAAACGACACAAGCTACAATAACTTTTTATTTAACAAAATTTTTCGCCTAAATTATATCTACAAATTTGCTCAGAACCACTTTACAGTAGTATGCGTATTTTCAGTTTGAATCATAAAAAATAACGTTGAGAATAAACAAATTAAATTTATGGAGAAACGACACAAGTTGCAATAAAATGTATAATAACAACATTTTCTGTATAGGATACACACTTTTTTATAATTATAAAAACCAGACAATAAAAATACGTATGTTTCAATGCCAATGCCTATTATGAATTGTGATAATATAAGTTTATTGAAATGATAGCTTTTTCAGGGTAGCTTCAAATGAAAATTTGTGCAAAATAAGAAGGAAATATTGAAGTAATAATAAAAAATAAAATTTGTACATTATTTTTCAAAATCTTAATAAGCAGTACCAGCTTGAGATACAGAAATAAATATGATGATATACATTTGATATAATAATGTTGAACATAATGTAGAAATGTTCAGATTTTGGACAAAATCGAGTGTGAAACACGAGATTCGTGATGAGAATGTGTTCGTTAAAGCCAAAGGAGCTTTACCAAAAGAAAATTAATAATCACCAAATTACAGCTGTCGATGATTTGACCTTTAATTTTAAAAGGTCTGGGCGCAAATGTGGAGGAAATACAAAGACCGAGCGCGTAGCGCGAGGTGAAAACGTCATTGAGCGCGAGATAAATATATTATTTTTTAATAATATATTTAATTATTTATAATTATATTAATATATGAAATAATTGTATTATTTAAAAATTTGAGTGGTAACATTTAAGAGTATGTTCTTCAAATTTGATAGTTAGATTCTTGTTTTTTTAAAAGGAAAAAATAATTTTAATGTCAAAGAATTCGGTTGGTGTTTTCGTGAATGATTTTTTTTATTTACCCCTTCTGCATTTAAATAAGCGCACATTGCTTCAGCTTCCCCGTGTCCACGAACGCACGTTATTCCCATGTACTTCAACATTTCTTCGCATTCTTTCAGAATTCTATTAAGGTGACCTCTTCCTCCTTTTCTGTTCGTTTTCTTTTCTGGAGGACCATTTCGAGTTTCGATCCTTTTAGCTATCGTTTTGTGCTTCAAACTGGGGGCTGTTCCTTCCAACACGAAAACTGGAGATATTTCGTGCATAAGCAGGAACACGGTTCGGAAAAAGAGATTCCTGAAAAATATTATCAACAAGATTAATATTTCAGAATTATTACGAATTAATTGATTGACAACCGCGAATGGCACAAAATTAAAATTATTATATTTTTATGCTCTTCAATTTATCATTTTTAAATCCTTTGAACGTTTTTAATTTCAAATCCATTAAATCGAAAAAACCTCTATTTTCAAAATAAATTGTTCGAAGTGGCTCTACCTGTGATAAGGTGAAGCGACTTCGTCAAACTATACCAACGCGAAGAAGAAAAATTTAAGAAGCATAATGGTGGCACTTCTAGTGATTTTAAAACTATATTTTGGTTTTGATATTGGTGTAAGGCTTTTATTACATTTTTTTTTAGTTTGGAAGTTCACAGAAAAATTAATTTATATTTATTGTTTTTAAAAAAATAAAGAAAACTGGACTTTCCGGGAATAATAATATTATATTTACTAATTGATTGTATTACTCATATTAAACTAAAATTCTGTTGTTGAAAATTCAACAATGATGTTAAACATTCATCTTTTTTGGTTGAAAGTTTAACTGTTTTGTTGAAAATACGTCTTTTTGGGTTGAAAATTCAACCATTTTTGTTGAAAACTAACTTTCATGTTGAGAATTCATATTTTTGGGTTGAAGTCAACTGTTTTGTAGGAAATTCAACAATTTTTTTTTCTTTCTGGTTTGAAAAATCTTTCTGGAGTGAAAGTTGTACACTTTTATTGAAAATTCATCTCTTTGGGTAAAAATTTAATCTTTTTGATTGTTGGTATTTTTAGCGTGAAAATATCAACTATTACATTTTCGTTAAAAAGCCTTTATTAGAAATTTGACGAACAGAAAAATAAAAATTCGATTTTTATAACATTTCGTATAACCTTTTAAAAGTATAAGCTTGAGCAATCGAAATTGAAACTAATAATTCATTCATGAATTTTAAAAGCTGCTTTGATTTTAAATTTTCTCATTTATAAAGTTTATTTTAAATTATTCTTTAAATGTTTTCAATTTAAAAATTGTTTTCAATTATTAAGGCTTTTAATGGGAAATTGTTCAATTGGGAACAATTGATATAAAGTAGGGAGTCTCTAATGTTTAAGTCTTAAAGTGTGGATTTAAGTGTTCTGAATTTTTTGAAATTGTACAATTTCGAATTATTTGAATTGGAACCAAATAATTTTGAATTGTGTTAACATGAAATTATTCCAATTTTAACCTTTTCTCTTTTACAATTATTTAGCTATAACGGATTTCAACTCAGATTTGTACAATTTTGAACGATTTACATTTAAAATGACAATATGTTGAACTTTTAAATTCTAAATTCAAATTTTTTTAATATATCAGTCATTTTCAGTCAGCAAGGATATAATTTTGAGAGTTTGAAAATTAATTTTTTGAACTGAATTTACTTATACGATAAATGACGTGACTAATAGTTTAAAATTTTAAAGCGATTTAATTTGGGTTTTCTAATAACTTGTAACATGTAGAAAAATATAACGAAATATTTCCGTTTAAAATACTTTTACAACTTAAAACTTCTAAATTTCCGAAGGAAAAACATTCAATATTAAACAATTACAGAGCAAAAGCCACCTAAATTGACTACTTTATTTCGAGGTCCTCAAAAAACACTTTTACTACTATAAATTCAAAACTAAAAATACACAAGCTTGAGTGATTAAAATTAAAACTAATGATCAATTCCTGAATTATAAACGCTGCTTTAATTTAAAATTCTCTGATTTGTAGTTTCATTCAAATTATTCTTTAAATGTTTTCCATCTCAAATTCTTTTCAATTATTAAGGCTTTGAATTGGAAATTGTTTATTTCTGAACAATTTATGTGAAGAAGAAAGTTTCTAATGTTTAAATCTTAAATTGTGATTTTGATTGTTCTAAATTTATAGTCGGTCAAGTATTAAAAGGCTTTCTTTTTAAATTGTACAATTTTGGATTATGTAAATTAGAACCAAATAATTTTTTATTTTGTTAACATGACATTATTCCAGATGTAACCTTTTTTATTTTACAATTATTTATGTATAAAGGATTTTAATTTAGAATTGTACAATTTGGTACAATATAAATTTAATCCTTCGAATAGGTTTAGTAGATCAGTTCATGTGGTTCACGCCTAAATTGTTTTCAAAAGTGAGGTTATGTCACAGTAGTACCGGTTTACATCATATTAAACGATTATTTCAGTAATAAGTTAAAACCCTGTTCATAAGAAAACGCAATATATACACGTCTATTACATGATACTAAAGAAAAACAGAAAATAATTACCTAAGATACATTTTCGGTTGAGCAACATTGTCAGTGACAGATTGAGAATCAACAATCCAACCACTTAAATCGATAGCGATCGCTTTTCCTTGAAGTTCAAACAACGGCCTTCTATCTGACAATGGAGAAATAATGTTCCATAAATCTTTAACTCCCATTTTTCGTCTTTTAAACCGTCTTAAACGGTTTTAAAATATAAACTGCTTCAAAACTTCATTTCAAAATTGTTTGTTTACACGCAACATATCTTTGACGCAACCGACCAGCCGACAGACGACAACGCTCCTAACGTTCTTTTCAGAAACTAGTTAACCCTTTTTACCGACAGTAGAAAATCACATAACCTCAATAAATCGACCACTTCGCGGCAGAAAATTTTTCGTCCGGCAGTGGTCAACGTTGATTTCACATGTTCCACAGGTAGTTTTGATAATTTTGAAGTGCACATATATGCCTACGTGGAAGTCGTGAATGAGACCGAAAGTCTCTGTCGTATTCATATTTCATAATTTGTACTCGAATTTCGAAATCGTGCCGGAGAATAATTTCACGTTTCATAAATAAGTAATGGCTGCGTCAAGATTTCTGTGGTGTGAATATCAAATTTGAACATGAGTGACACGGTCCGAAAAGTGAAAAATCCAAAAAATCCTCTGCTTTCTGCAGCTGGGCAAGGATTTCCATTTGAAAATTTTGCGGAAAATGCATTGCTTATGCCAGTTACGCCTGCTACACCAGCTGTACTTAGCGATGGTGAGTTTATTTTGAGAAAATAGGTTAGGGTGGGGCTCTGCAACAATTTTGTGAAAGGAGTGAAAGTTTCGTGGTGCAATTTTAAAGGCAAGTGTTCGTTACAGAAAACGAGTTAATGAACATTCAGATGATAGCGATTTAGTTGATAAGAGAACTCAAGTACTTTTTTCCACGTCGTACGCAAACCAAAACATCTGGAAAGTTTGGGAATGTGCACGGTCGGTATTGCAGTTTTAGTGATCTTTAAAGTTTAAAAAACTTTAATTTTTCCCAAAAGTGGTCTTTTAATTTTGTAGGCTTTTTTCTATCTGCGTTTTTAGACTCATTTTCAAATAATCGTCTCTGGATTAGAAGTAATAAGAATGATTTCTTTATTGAATAAATTATAATTATTATTTAAAATAGATACATATTGGATATAAATATAAAATTAGAAAAAGTACACTTTCCTTATCTTAGGGTAATAACAGGGATTTGAAAGAAGTTAAGGATCATTTTTGGATATATGTCAATTATTTTGAACAAAACTTTCGTTACGTTCCTTTTTGCTTCTTTCGACATAAAATTTTGAAGAAGCACAATTTTGAAATTGCGCCTCAGTAGCTGCATTATTTTTTAGTAATTTTTCATACTTAGGACAGTTTTCAGGTAAATTATATTGAATTTACGGAAATAATTGGCAAATATCGGAAAACGCTGCTTAATTTAGTTAAAATCTCTGGATAATAATAGTATGTTTGTAGAAATTTGCAGTATTTATAAAAACATCGAAAATTATTCAGTAGAATTATTTATATATTTACAATTATTATAGATATAGGATTAATATAAAAAAGTTAAAAACTAGTTCTCTCTGGTCTTTGTGCAGGAGGCCTGGATCCATATCTTTGTGTGTAAGTCAAATCACGACTTCTTCTTGTTTTAATACAATACGCAATTAGCAAAACAATCGTAATTATCAGGAGTATTAAAAACAAAACTCCAACTACGACGGCAGCGATTTCCCCATCTGATAGGTTGTACCATTCTGAAAAGTTTGTGGAGTTTAGTAAAATTAATCGAATTAAAAATGTATAATTACTGGAATGCCGGAAAACTTTAAACTTAAAATATTCAGGGTAGTCACTGGATCGGGAAACCGGGAATTTTTTTATACCAATTTTTTGAAAAAAATCTCTAATCACATGATAATATATAATGCAATTTAAAAAAGTTTGATTTCACCTTTGTTTTAATGTTCAGTTCAATTATTAACTTTTTCAATTGTTAAATAATTCCGTTGACAATGCTTAATTCTAAAATCTTTTACTTTGAAAATTGTATATTTTGGATCTTCATTTTCAAGCGTACATTTCAATGTGAATAATTAAAAAATGCAGTTTTGAAGACTTGAAAGGTGATAATCAGAGTTGTTTTTTTTT
>CAKNWT010248780.1:0-11595 GCA_932066315.1 Andricus coriarius
ACACAATATCGAATCGTCGACGTATCGATAATAGAAAAAAAGTTTTAAATTTGTGTTCTTCAGGATTTTTTTTTCTCTATATTTTGCATGACTAATTCTGCTGCTACTGACGATATGGGTGAACCCATCGGAGTTGCGTTTTTTTGTCTGTATATTTGGAAATCGAATTGTAAATATGCATTTTCCATGCAGAGACTAATTGCTTTAATAAATTGTAAATAGTTTAAATTGGTATATTGCTTTATTAGATTCCATTTTTGATATATTTGTCCATATACGATGTTTCTATCGATGTTAGTGAACATTGATACTGCATCTAACGAGAAAATCGTATAGTTATCTGGAATTTTTAAATGTTTTACTTTTTCTACAATATCCCAACTGTGTTTGATTACTCGTGTAGATGTAGATGTTATTTTGTTTAGGATTGAAGCTAAATATTTGGACAAGTTGTATAATGGTGATCCAATGAATGATGTTACTGGTTCTTTTTGTTATTAATTTTTCTTCTAACCATTCTTTAACCATTATGTTTAAGTTTTTTTGTATGTCTTTCGTCGGGGTTTTTATTGTCTCGTACGTCTGTTTGTCATCGAGAAGTGTTTTTATTTTTTGATTGTATTCTTGCTTTTCTATTATTACTGTTTTTCTGCTTTTATCAGATTTAAAAATTATCGATACATCGAAGATTCGACATTGTGTGCCAAAAAAGACCAAGTACTTACCATTCTAAATGAATTCAACAAAATAGGTGGATCTTTAAAATTTACTCTAGAAAACCCGACAAACAAACATATTAACTTTTTAGATATAAATATAATTTTTCAGAAAGGCTTTATTGAAACAGATTGGTATCAAAAACCATCTGCAACTGGACAAACATTAAATTATTTATCAAATCACCATTTAAACCATAAGAAAGGAATCATTTTTTCAATGTTAGACATAGCTATAAAACATTCAGAACCTGAGTTTCACCTTAAAAATATTGCCATAATTACACAAAATTTATTGAATAATAACTACCCGTACCATTTTATTAAAAAAACCATAGATCAAAGATTAAAAACTTACAACAATAATACCTCACAACTATATAAAAAGAAAGAAATTGATTTAAAAATAATACTAGTAGTACCGTTTGTCAAAGAACTATATCACCCAATTTTAAAAATTTGTAAAAAATTAAACATCCATACGATTTTTTCCATTAAAAATAAATTACGACAAACTCTACTACATATACCAAAATATTCTACACCAAAGTTTAAAAAGACAAATGTTTTATACAGAATAACCTGTATAAACTGCGGAAAAGTATATATAGGCCAAACAAAAAGACCTTTAAAGACTAGAATATCTGAACATCGATTGGATCAGAATCATCATCGGAAAAAGACAGCACTATGTAAACACACCACCAAATATGCACATCAATTTAATTTTAATGAGAGAAAGTTAAAATTTTGGAAATGGAAAGCAATCACCACAATAGAAATATTATGGAAATGTTTCACATTCTTAAAAATACAAACTCAGTAAACTTACGAACAGACACAGAGAATTTAAGTGTAATTTATCATGATTTAATCGAAACTTGCGGTTAAATACCTTCTCTTACCAATAGACCTGACGCATGCGCAATCACTTATTTCTAACGTTAGTTCATACACTCTGAAGGTTTTGGAGCAGCACAAAAATGTAGCTCTACACTAATTTTTTACATTTATCATTAGTTTCAACAATAGTCACACAATTTTTTACACCAACTTATAATAGTAGAATCAAAAACAATAGTGAAAATACTAAAAACCATCAAATACTCTTCTTTTGTTAAAAATAACTCCAAATACCTATTTTACATTTAGTGAGGTTATGAGCACTTTAGGAAAATTATATATTTTTTTGACTTCTTAAAAATATGAGAACTACCACTTATTTTAATATTTAATTTTGGAGGAAAAGTACACATTCTGGTAAGTTTAAAAATTAACAAATCAAAAATGTATTCATCGATAATAGACCATATATGTATGAATATTTATGACATGCTCCATTATTTGTTATAGTCCTGATGAGACTGTGGTTCCACAGTGAAATGCATCGACTGTACTTTTAAATAGATGAATTTTACAAAGACCAAAGGCCATCAATCACTACCACCTTCCTAGATGTTGAACTCGTGACTAAGTAAACATCTATGTAGGACTTCATGTGCCGGACATTACAAAAACTTTGATCTATGACTTTCATTGCATCTACATGCTTAAAAAATAGAATAATAAGTGTAAACTGATGTACACAGACACTTATAGCTTGATTTATGAATTTAAGTGCCCAGCGAATTATGTGGACATGATAGATGATATATACAAGTTTGACACATCTAATTATCTTATAAATAACGTTTACGACATGCCTCAAGTCGAATTCGGAGGGATCCAAAAGTTTTAGTCGGGTACCTGGATTTCCCACAAAAACTTTGATAAAAAACAATAGATATATTATGTTCGCGTATCCACGATAAAGCTCAAAATAACGAATTCTAGAGAATTTTTGGTTAAACGGTAAGAAATCAAGTTATGAATAGGTGAAAACGGTACTAAAAATTATTATTTGCAACTATAATTATCCTCCGAACACTATGCGCAATTTAAAAATCCCTATGCATCGTGAATTGCCATTAAAGTTGGAAAAAGGAGGAAAACTATGTTTTTCTTGAATAAATTATATTTTACTTATGAGTAAGGATTTGTTTATTGATGGAAAGGTACCTAATAGTTAATACTTGCACCTATAATTATTCTCTGAAAGCTACGTAGTAATAAAAAAAATCTTTTACAACGTAAATCGTCATGATAAAATTTAAATAAATTACATAAAATCGTGTTTTTTGACTATTTTAGAATGCTTTTTGTACATATTGTAGTTTGATATAATTAAAAAATGATTATAAATCATTGTATTTTTCACTCGCTCCCCTCGCGGTAAATATTTTACCAAGTGGCACATACTTTCTCCCATAAACTATCTTAAATAGTACTACTTTTTTCCCATGCTTCTGCCCAATCCAAGAACTTTAATTTTTTTTAATAAGAGCACTTGAGAAATAATGTACCCCACATATGTAAGCAGTAGTAGAAATACTTTATAACAGTAACATCTACTGATATCACATTAAGAGTATGATTCAAAAACTTTTTTTAATGATGTAACTAAAATATCTACAAATAGCAGTCCTAAATAGTGAAAAATCATGGTTTTAAATAACTTATTATTTAATTTTTATGACATTTTACGTTGTGAAAGATGTTTTAATGCCTACTAGCTTTCGGAGGATAATTATGTGTGCAAGTATGAACTATTAGACACCTTCCCATCAATAAAAAAATCCTGACTAATTAGTCAAATATCATTTATTCAAGTAAAAACATAGTTTTTCTCCCTTTTCCAACTTAATTGACAATTTACAATGTATATGGATTTTTCAATTGCTGCATAGTGTGAATGTAGAGCGTAATTAACAGAAAAATTTATTAATGAATTTTTAAGTAGACTTTTACAACAGATTCAAAGTCGGGGAGATCTGTCAAGTGGAATCTGTCAAAGTGAGAATAAATAAACAAAGACAATGTATCATCATGGATCGAAGCTAATTCAAATAGTTCGTTCGCTGATCGTAGGATATAAAACATAAATAATATTTTAACACTTCCCTCGAGATGTGGATGAACTCTATCCATTTTTCATATTTTGAATACGCATTAGTTCGAGACATCTTCCGTGCGTTAGTCCTGATAAGCCTATTGTTAAAACATCGGCCACCGTACTATCTGTGACAACGTAGTACATTTTCAGCTTTCCGTTTTTCAGAATTTTGCGAACTAAATGATATCGTACATCGATGTGTTTGGGTATTGAATGGACTATTGGATTTTTGGCCAATTTCTTCGCTCCATGATTGTCGTCGTACAATTTAAACTTTGCTAGGTCGTTAAATCCTAATTCCTCAAAAAATCTTTGAAGATAAACAGCTTTCTTAGTTCTTTCTGACAAACCATATATTCCGCTTCTGTTGAAGAAAGTGCCACGGTTCTCTGTTTCTTTGATTTCCAGAATATTGAATTACCAGAAATAATAAAAGTGCATTCTGTATATGATGGCCTATCATCTAAAGAATTGGCCCAATCGGCATCTACATAACAATGCAATGGGGGAAGCTCGGAGAATCAAATAGTCTTCCTCTGGGAGCTGACATTTCCTGTCGTTGATCATACGTCTTCTTGTTGTGGTTGGATTTCCTCCGGGCGAGGACTTGGCATTCCCTGTGCTTGATCAGCAATCCCTGGCTCGTGTTGGGGGCTTGAGGGAGATCGTCAACCCCCTGTCACCCGGTACGCGTTTCCTCGGTCGGGTCAGCGATGCCAAACTCCCGTAGTGCGACATCCAGGGGCACCGCGCCCTCTTTCTCCAGGCTCAAATCATACGAGGAGGGGGGGTGTCTCCCACTACTGGGAGGATCTGTAATCCAAGCTTCTCGTGTTCGGGGACACGGGGTGGATTAACCTGCCGCTGAGCTCCCCGTTGTCGACTTTGTAGCCGTTTTCGCTTGATGGTTGGTGGCAAGGTAACGTATCTTTCTGGGTGGGCAACTTGCTCGGCCACCGCTCGACGATGACGTTCAGCCCAGCGCTTGTGCTGACTTGGCCTAATCTTCTTAGATTTTTCTACCTATGGACAAATGGGAACCCTACTTCAGTCATTGCCCGGAGTTATGTAATTCAGTTATTTAATTTTCGCGAGTTTGGAGAAAACCCGGTATCCTCGGCATGCTCGAGGACCTGGAAGAGATTACAGTAGAAAGTCACATATTTGTGTATCTCTTATTTCCCGTTGACTGTAGAGGTTATTTCCATTTGCGCAGTTCCGGCAACTCCCACCACGGTCCCGGTATATTCTCCTCCACGTCAGTGGGTGACCAATTAAAAAAGGAGGCCCGAAGAGCGGGAAGCCTTGAATTGAGCGGATATCAATGTTGCACAGTACCTTGATTTTCCGTTCGAGTAGACACGCATTGGATCACACAACTGAGCACTTATTATTTCGAGAAGCTCAGATTTTCTTTCTGACTTTTAGGAAATGATGCTTTGGTCATTTTCCCCAGAATGCGAACTTCACAATGGAAATTAGTTTGCAATTGTTTGATGTCCATGCCTTGTACAGTATCTTTGCGATGACTTTCTAAAATATCTCGAAGGCTGGCGTGTCCCATTCTGTGATGCCAGCTCTGAAGTTTCGAAATTTGGGAGTTATTCCGTAAATACATTTCCGTGGTAGTTTTGCAGTCATGTTCTTTTTCTTGTACGAAATATAAATAATATATTCTGTCTGCCTTCAGTTTACTAATTCCGTTGACATCTAATATCTGCAGATGTCTTACTTTAAATTACTGTGTAGTCTTTGTCCGTAATTTTAGCAACAAATAACATATTAGTGCGTAAATCAGTAACATGTAAAACATTATTCAGACTTACGTTCTTTTGCTGACCATCAATTTTCGCAGAAAAATACACTTTTCTTTTAGGCTTTATTTCAGTCGAGGCACTGATAGCTAGTTTAAGCTTTCCTGATTCTAGCCTCTCATTGATTTTAAATATTTTGAGTCTAACTTTAAGCGCTTCTTGAGTATGTATGTATGTATGCATTTATGTATTTATTGCCTCTACGAATACAAGATTCTGTGGCAAGGGAAGGCCACTATTACAAAGATCGATAAAATTAAGATAAATATCAAAATGAAAGAAAAGTTATAATACCGTATGTACAATAGGTTGTTAGGTCATACTGCTCGAGTTTGGGCAGTTCCCTATTCGAATACAGAGAAAGCTATAATTTTTAAACATGTCTCTTGTTCTTGACGCTCGCGAGTTTCCGCCCGATTTCTTGCATTCCGTAGCTATATGTCCTATTTTTCTACAACGATGTCATCGAAACTCAAACCCGTCTTTATTTTCTAACTCGTTCTTATAATTCGTATTGAAATTATTATTCCATCGTTTATTCTGCTATTTCCGAGCACTCATCGCATTCGACGTTGTGCCGCGTGTTTCGTTTTTCCGCGCGTTGTTTTCTTCTACGATTTTTACACGGAAAATGGACGGTGTTGGTAACTCGTCTCTAGATTCTATTACACACCGTAAATTTTCAAACTTTGGAGCAAGACTGTATAAAAGCATTACTGTTAGTAAGTCTGCATTTATTTCTATCTCAATTTCGGCCAACTTGTCAACTGTATCGAAAAATTTACGAAGATGCTCATAACGTTAATTGTTTAAGTAATGTGGCCTTTCGACCGGAGCGCTTGATTGATAAATTGACTGTAGCTTTTCCCAGACTTCCTTTAAAGAATTGCAATTTTTTACCTGTTTTAATTACGAGGGGTTAATTGAGAAAAGTGGTATATTTTTGGATCCTCAAATCATTAAATTTAAAATTTAAATCAAAAAGGGTATTGCGGGATTACCTACCAAGGAGTTCAACTCGTGGCGAGAAAGTTGGCGACGGAGTTTGCCCACGGGCAAGGTAGGCGGACGTGGTGAAGGCGGGTGAACATGGATGACCAGTGTGGAAACCGGTGGGCACGTTAAGACCAGCGTAGTGGTACCTGAACACCTTAATCCAGAAAGCAATGGCGAAACTGAATAGCCAACGAGAGGACTAAGCGTGGGCCGAAAGACTAGCTAAGCATGATCCAACGACATATTGAATAAGTGAGCAGCTAGCGGCGGTGTTGAATGGTAACCAAGATGGCTGTGAAGCTGGTATGCGCGAGTTGGAGGAAAGTGGAACGTCTTTCGGATACGCCATGTGTGGGTTGGATCATGCTAGCCAAGACTGTCGACGGGACGTGCCGTTGCCCGGGACTTTGTGACCCCTTGTGGGGGTCCGTCCCATCGCAGATATGGTCCGGCAACCATTTCGTGCAGGGCCGTCTCGATCCCAATGTTTGTGGTAACAACTGTGTTACAAGGGGCGGCAAAAGATATTAAGCTATTGCTAAAAATTAGGTTCTTCTAGTAAGGCAATGCTTCCGAATTTAAATGGGGTGCCCATTTAAGAAATAAATCGTTTTTTTTTGTAATATAGTTTTACCCTCTAAATTTATATATTTCAAGAAAATAATCAGCATCTATTTTTGATAAACAATATTTTGGTTAGTATTAATTTTTTTTCAAATGTTTTCACTGGTTGAGAAGAACCCGGTTTTCCATCGTAGCCACGGTATAAATTAAGTGACTGATGATATGAGGATGTGATTAGTTGATTTAATACGATGTATGAAATCATTTGCGATGATGTTGTAGGTACAAAATTAGGAGCATGGTGTAGTTTGCAGAACGTCTTTTACCGCTGTTATGCTTACACAGCGGCGGCGAGTGTTGGAGGTGACAACAGTCGCCTCTGGATGCTTTCTTATAGCTACCATGTATCACTCTATAGGTTTTCAGTCGCTTGCTTACTGATGGTGCAGGAAGCTTCTTACAGTGCGACAGGTGCTTAATAAAACCACCTTCTGAGCTGCTGCCAGTACCCAAATGACTCCTAAATGTTCGAGATGTTCAGTGCATCTTGCGTGCACATTGGCTGTAGCCGAAATCACAATAGAATGAATAGATGCATGTTTCACATTCCTCCATATTCTTTTTTACTTCATGCCTTAGCTCGCTATACTTGTGGATCTTGGTTGTATAGGCATCCATTCTGTTAAGAGTCATAGGTTAAGGGCAAGTTGTTAAAGTGTAATGCCCGCCACATCATTATGCCTGTGCGTATATTCTCTTTAAGCCATTACGCGACAACCATCAATAATGTGCTCGATGGATTCGTTGGTATCTGCACATAATCGGCACCGGTCAACTATGTCTTGATGTAGCACGTGTTTGCGATAATTTCTGGTGTTGACAACCCTGTCGTGTATCACCATAA
The DNA here is from genome assembly GCA_932066315.1 of Andricus coriarius. NCBI lineage: Eukaryota > Metazoa > Arthropoda > Insecta > Hymenoptera > Cynipidae > Andricus > Andricus coriarius. The sequence goes on from CAKNWT010248780.1 coordinate 7,987, forward strand.
CGAATCCTTTCATTTCTGGATACAGGACGCCCTTTCTTAGCCAAATATTGGATGCCTCCCTATCCTCTTCATGTTGATCTAACGTTCTGGGGTGCTCGCCGTGGATGGCTTTCTGTTTCCATTGCGTTTCTAATTCCTCTATGGTTTCAGGTCTGATATTTAAGGCCTACTCTGAGGACAAATTCAAGGGCATGTAGTCAAGATCAGCTTTACAGATGGCGATGTAAAGCGTAACATCTGGCTTGCTATTAAAATACTCTAAATTTGCATCCTTTTTCCCGTGGGGTTTCAAACTTCGCACTTTCATAATAGATACGCACCAATTCTTCATTCATTGTGGTATCCCACTTAATGCTCTCCCACGGTATATCTGTTGAGGTGGTTGGTTACAAATAGCTAACGCTAGCTAAAGCATCCTCAGCAGGCATAGTTGATTTTTCACTGCTTACCGTATGTCACAGATATTCTTGCTGGCCAGCTGTTTGGTCCGTCCCGATAAGCGTTTAAAAATTTACAAAAGACTCCATTAAAATATATGGGGTTTGGTGTTCCTCTTAGTCACTTTTCTCTTCGTTTCTATCTGTCTGACATGGGAAACCCTATCAGTAGCAATACTACAGTCATCGTTGCCGTCAAATTCATGAGAGGAAAGCTCAAGCCTTATCGCAGCGATATATTTTATTATATGTTTTACTAACTGATTTTAATTCCATTAATTTGAAAGATAGTTACATTTTTTATCCGTCCTTTAACATCCTACGGATCATAATGTTTAATTCTGTTAAATGAAAAATCCAAGGTGAAGCTTTGAGAAATTCGCCTCTTTTATCCGAAATTAATTTTCAAAATTTTACTTAAGGCAACTTGCTTTCTTGAATAAAGGTTATCCTAGGTTACATATGGAAATTTGTGCCTAACTTTATAATATAAATCTAGAATCCACTTAGCTTATCCTTCTTTTGGTTCCAAAGCTTGTATGCAAATTTTCAGGGGGATAAAATAGTCAAATATGGTGGAAAACCCGCCAGGCATTCAATTTACGAAAAGACGCAATGATGGAGTCCCCAGAAGAGGTTGACGGTTGTTATTCCGCTTGACATATTCTGTCTCTATTTTACTCGTTACAGCTTTCCGATACAACTTCCATTACAGTATATATAACCGAAGAGCCTATGACAAAGCGACCGAACGCGTCCTCGGGTTGCGGGTAGAGGCACCCTGTACCAGGGTTTCTGCTGAATATAGTTACAGTAATTAATAAGCAGTCGCGGAAAATTGTCCAGGGGTGTTCCTGAAGGAATTAACCTCCAAGTGGAGGCGTAATAATCGTGCTGAAAGCTGAATGACACCTGGGTGAGGTGTCTCGATGTGATACCGGGTGACCTCTCAGAGTATGCAGCCTTATCCTTGCATGCGGGGCTCTACGAGTATGGATGCACCCTTTTCCCAGCTACTCGTGGGAACAATAATAATAACAACGAACATAGTTGTAGTAAGTGCGGTTCAAAACCATCGAACGCGCAGGGCTCCCGACAATGGGTCGGACAACAAAGTCGACTACCCTAGAGTTGGAGGAGCCTATCAAGACGGAGTCAATGCTATGGACCGGCGAATCTCCATACTTTTGGGTGGACGGATCGACTCAATGACGACCTGCTAGAGTGTTACGATACCAGTATGGCCCCTGAACGAGAAGATTACATGGAACGACTGCATGCTCTGTGGTGCGAGAAACACCCAGAGCTTTTGAACTTTTCGCGTCAACTTCTGCAAAACCATGCCGAACAACTCCGAAAAAGGAACTATGTAAGCGGAGCGCCTACTCTACCACAACGAGAACAAGATGGCAACAGAGAAAGAGAGGAGACATAAAGAAGGCTCAAAGAACATAAATAGCTTCAGGGAGCTGTGCAATGCCTTCATAACACCTGACGAAGAATGCCGACCTATCACTATCGAGGAGGTGAAAAAAGTATGAAGAGGCATGGATAACTATTCCGCTCCGGGACCAGATGATATCAAGACCTTCTGGTGGAAGAAGTTTCCTTCGACCCTTCAACATGTGGCTCGCATTCTCACCTCATATCTAAAGTCGCAAGAGCCTATTCCGGAGTGGTTGGTGGAAGGGCGCATAGTACTCCTTCCAAAGATTAGGAACTTAGCTGATTCGAAGAATTACAGGCCAATCACCTGCCTGAATACACTGTATAAGATCTTCAGAACCTGCTCATCGATAGATGTATCTGCAAAGACTTTTGCCTCACATTATTGCCAATATCTCTCGCACTTCGCCAATCTGATGAATACTTCTGCGGCAAACCTGGAAATCTAAAGCATGAGGTCACTCATGTATTTTACATGGATGATCTTAAGATCTATGCTAAAAATAAAAAGCAGCTACACCTAACACTAGGGATTGTGAAAGAATACACTTAGGAGATTGGAATGGAATTTGGGTTAGAAAAATGCGTCAAGGTTTATTTTGTGCGAGGAAAACTTAATGACATCCCCGAAGACCATGAGCTCGTCGACTTTAACGCTATATGACACATTAGCGCTGGAGAGACCTGCACATACCTAGGCGTGTCACAGAGCCGCATTCAGAATGGGGCATCTATAAAGGATACTCTCCGAAGCAGATACAAACGTCTCATCCAGAAGATTCGGTCTTTCGAAATATCGGCGAGGAACAAAGTATCTGCGACGAACTTGCTTGCCATCCCGGTAGTACTCTATTCATTTGGAGGGGTTCCATGGACGGAGGACGAGCTCAGATCCCTTGATATTGGGTCACGAAAGGTTATGCACATGTCCAAAAGCATGTACGTTAAGTCTTCACAACAGGATTATTCTTAGTACAGCACATATAGTCGCAAATGGACGAGACCCGCTTCTTAAAATGGTCAGGGAGCACGAAGAAGTGGGCAACAAGATCGTTTATGTACAAAGAAGCGGAGGAGGCTGCTGAAACACTCGGCCTTGACTTCAATGTCAGGGGTGAGCAAAATGCATCAAATCTTATCCATCTCGAGTACTCACTCCTGAAGGCCCGGATTAAGAAAGCACAGAAGAAAAACTTCCGCGAACAGCTCCTCGACAAGAGGATGCACGGCATCTTTCACAGAAATGTGGAGGATCAGTCGCTCCTAGAGAAATAGAGTCAATCGTCACAAATGAGAAGTGCCGCATATACTGGAACTTCATACTCTTGACAATTGTTTCTGTTGCGCACCCAGGGCCGAGCATAGTTCTCCTTGACCTTGAAAAGCCAACCATGTTCGTTATCGAATTTTCGGCACCAGCTGACAAAAACATCATAGCCAAGGAGAATGAAAAGATAGAGAGGTATAAAAAACTTGTAAGGGCTTTGCGACGATTATATCCGGTATATTCATTTAAGCTAATCGTCCTGATCATCGGCGTGTCAAAAAAATACTAAGACGCTTGCGGGGAAGATTCAGAAGGCGGTCGTCCTTGGGTCGCTCCGTGTCCTCAGGTTTCACGAGACTTTTGCCGGATCGTCGTATTAAATCCATCGCAAACTGTAACCACCTATCTCACGGTCGTGAGACGCGGTTACAGCGGAAATTTTCCCGCGATTTCGCTGGG
>CAKNWT010248838.1:0-10901 GCA_932066315.1 Andricus coriarius
ATTCGCGATTCTCTTCTCTTATTAATACATCCAATCCCGACAAGTTTTTGGATTTTTAAACTATGAAGAGATGGAGAAAGATAATCCCTTTCGAAAGTATCGGATAGGAATTCATGCCAAACCAATCCGAAGTCATTCGAATCATTCCGGAATCTGTATCCGAATCAATCCAAGTTAATTCGAACCAATCCGAAAAAATTTACATTTCGTTCGATCCAAATCGATCAACAAAAAAAAATTCAATCCGAATGAATCCGATTCAATCCGAACTCGGATTCATTCGGATTGGTTCAAATACAGATTCCGGAATGATTCGGATTGGTTCGGAAGGAAAACCTATCCGATACTTTCGCCAGGGTATCTTAATTACAAATTATATTAAAAGGTTGTATTCTGGACACAAAGCTTTTGTTTTGAATAATCTCATATTTCTAAAAAGTCAATAATGTCTGTTACTGAAGTGTTTACTAAAATAAAGCAGTACAGCAAATCATTTTTGCACATGGAACATTCTAGAACTAAAAAAAGTGTATTTTATTAAGTATATATTGTGCCATGTCCAAAACAGCTTTTTAATTTCTGCTAAATTAAGTCATTAAATTCATCGAAATATATTTTAGTGCATTTTTTCTTACATATGACTTAAAAATCTGTATAATAAGTTTGATATTTCTGAAGAGTTTATTAGGGTATAAATCATTAACTCTTTAAACCTCATTTACTCAGTTTCACGATCATTGGACAATGACGTATGCTAATTCTCATGCTATGAAGTGCTAATTATATCTATTTGAATTACCCGCCAACTAGAGTCCTTCTAGTGGCTCTAGCACTACCGAGTGCGGCAGACTAGCAGATTGGAGGGGAGACCTTCGATATAGATCCATTCGTATTTCAGACAACTTTAGCACCATCTTGCAACCGGGTACTTAGTCTGGAAAGTGGATTTTCGACAGTTTTTCAGTAAAAATAACTGGTCCCCAAACAGCCAGACGGTAAAAAATCATGCGACATATGGTGAGAAGAGATGACGTCTGGCTTTATAGCCCTTGATGTAGAGGGATGGTGAGAATCTTTCCGGCGAGCTGCCGGTAGGGATAAATACGCAATCCGCGCCACGAGGTGTTGCGAGCGATTTCTCTAGTGCGGCAGCAGTAAGTAGGGAGCGGTTGGGTGAAAACAGTAGTAGAAAACATAGCTGCTTCACACAGATCGAGTGGTAACTGTTTATCGCCAAATGTTTCTAATAGACGTAAAATTTAAATTTTACGTCCATAATGTTTCCACGTTAATGTATTAGGAGCGCGGAGAGCATTTTTGCCGTTTTGACACACGATATTAAGGTTATGAAGCTGTAATTGGGACTTGAATAGCAGGCATAGAGATGGCAGCATTTCCTTTACGCTCCATGATTGTTGGATACTTTGTAACTCTGTTTTCAGGGAAATAATCTTTATAATATATATAATACTCATAACACGATGTGTTGCATACAACATAAAGTACTTTTAGTATCTTAGCTGTTAACTATATTTTCCATCTTATTTATAAATATCTTTTCTTTTCTTATGTTTTATATTTCATATTTATAAATTCTACTTCGAACTTAATTGCCCATTTCTAAGATCTTAATTTAAGACTTTCTATTATTTCAAAGATTTAAATATTAATAACTCCAGTGTCTTCTTCAGCTGATATTATGATTTCTTTGGTTCTTCTGCTGAAAAGTAACTTATATCTAAACTCTAATTTATTTTCAACTATAATTCTATCTTGGCCTCTTATAGCTATATTTATTTTTATCATAAAAATCTTATTTGCTTTCCACTATCTCCTCTTCCATCAAGTTTTAATTGTCACTGAAATGCAAGAAATATTAATATTGTTTTTTAAAAATTTTCAAATAATCTACAACTGTTGTACATCTAAAAATGTTCGATTACATTTTTCTGTTATGTTTGTTTAGGGTCTAGTAAAAGACTTATTAAACAGTAATGTCATTCTTAGGTATCCTTTTATACTCCTCGCAATACGCATTTTCTGTCTTCGTTACTTGATTTGTTCGTTCTTTCGACCATGTACTCTTTTCACCTTCGTCTTTTTCCGTTATCGCCTGTAAATATTTCTGTTTCACCTGTAGCTGCCTCAATGTTTTTTTTCTATTGGTATGTGAATTGTTTGTGCTAGTATATTTTAGTGTAGTTTCAGTAGTATAATTATCACTTTGTTTACATGTATGTCATTTCAAATAACTTCAAACTATTTTTGATCAATGTATTTGTTAATATCCTTAAGGTTCAAGTTACCTAATGGTTTACCCTTTTTTTATCTCGTAAATAGTTGTTGAAATCTTTGCTTTAATAAAAAATGGCGCAACGCCTTCGATTGTAGTATTCTTCTTGATTGTCATTAGCCGTGTCTAAATTTCTAACTACTTCTTTCCTGATTATTTTTAATTTTCGCATCCTATCTGCCCATTTTTCTGATTCCTGAAATTCAATTTCGCTCTTTTATTCAACATCTTTATTGAGTGTTTAATTTAATTTATTTACGTATTCCTTCCCGTTATTTGTAAATAAAATTCTGGGCGTTCCCTATTTTGAAATTATGCCTTTCTGACATTCTTTTTTAATTATTGATGCTAATTTTTTTTAATAGCTATTATTTATACCCATTTTATGCAAATGTCTAACAAATACTAGAATATATTGGTTTCTCGACTTTCACATTGGTAAAGGACCCGTCACATCTGATGCTACAACTGTCCATGGTTCCTCAATTATTCTTTTTCCTATCAAACCTATCTGATTATTTACTTTTAGTGTGATTCTTTGAAAAATGTCAGATTCCTTTACATATTTCAATGTTTCAGAGTACATTTCGGGCGAAAAATAATTTTCGTGCAATTTTTGCATATAATTTTTCCGTACCTAAATGTCCGGTTTGTTTATTTTCGTGATTCTCAATTAAACCTTGTTCTCTAAGCTATTTTAGTATCGTTAATTTCAAAGGGCTGCTGTCTAGAGCCAAACTTGATTCTAAAGGGGCTGGTCTGAAAAATTATAATTGTTTGTCCCGTATTCGTCAATTTTGATTTTCCTCAGGTTTGTTTTTAAAATGTATCATTTTTAATTTATAACATTTATCTTCAATATCTTTGAAATCTTTTTATTTTGTTTCTACTACGCTTGCTAAAATACTTTAAACTGGTATTTCACTATTAGGCTCTAAGGCCCATCCTTCTGGTCTACCTGTCGAATTTTTTAAATTATGGATCCATCTTAAGGCAATATGATCTGTAATAACCTTAAAAGAATATCCCTCTAAATACGACCTAAACTTTCGAATTACGCACAGTGCAACAGAGCACTCTTTTTCTGAAGCTGAGTATTCACGTTCTGCCCTATTTAAACCTCTACTTGAAAGAATGCAACGTAGTTCTCACCGTTGATTGCTTGTTTTAATATGGCTCCTGATCGTGTATCGGTAGCGTCGGTTTCAATTTAAAATGGATTTTCCAAATCAGGGTGTGCTAAAATTGGTTCTGTTGTTAGTAAATGTTTAATAGGCGTAAATGCCTGCTCCTGTTTGTGTGTTCACTCCAACTTTACTTACTTCTTTAACCCATTAACGACCAAGAACTACAATTTTTTAACTTATGCTCAAGCCTCATTCTCATGACTGAAAAAGACAAATCTCCAAACGAAACCCATGTTTCCTTATAGTTTCGGGTATGCTCTTCAAGAATCCGTGGTCAGAATGGAGTTTGGCCCAGTATAAAATCCAATATGGCGCCAAATTTGGAAAAAAGCTAAAAAAAACGGGATTTTTTTTTTCATATTTTTTTTTTTCGAGCCAAAAGAGTATTGGGAATTGATCCTAACTATGATCAACGATGATCAGAATAGTTGAACTGCAAGAAAAAACTTGTTTCACCGATCTCAAATATCCATACTCTTCGCAAAATGGCGGATCCATACCCTTCCCAAAATGACAGACCCAATATGGCGAACATGAAATTTTGGAAACACTACGATTTTCGCACAACTCTGAAGTCGGGCGTTTACGCGGTCGCTGATTAAGAATTTGACATCGAATTTTTGAAATTCAAAATGGTTGACGCAATATGGCGGACATGAAATTTTGGAAACTCTACGATTTTCGCACAACTCTGTACTCGGGGCTTTCGGGGTCGCTGATTATGAATTTGACATCGAATTTTTGAAATTCAAAATGGCTGACCCAATATGGCGGACATGAAATTTTGGAAACTCTACGATTCTCGCACAGCTCTGTACTCGGGGATTTTCGGGGTCGCTGATTATGAATTTGACATCGAATTTTTGAAATTAAAAATGGCGGACTCAATATGGCGGATATGAAATTTTGGAAACTCTACGATTTTCGCACAACTCTGTACTCGGGGTTTTCGGGGTCGCTGATTATGAATTTGACATCAAATTTTTGAAATTAAAAATGGCAGACCCAATATGGCGGACATGAAATTTTGGAAACTCTACGATTTTGGCACAATTCCGTATTTGGATTTTTTTTGGGGTCGTTGATTATGGATTTGACATCGAATTTTCGAAATTCAAGATGGCGGACACGAAATTTTGGAAACTCGACGATTTTCGCACAACTCTGTACTCGGAGGTTTTCGGGGTCGCTGATTACGATTTTCAAATTGGATTTTCAGAATTTCATATAGTAGATCCAATATGGCATCCACCGCGTACTCCACATAGGTGGTAACAGAACGTCTTTTGCGTTTTGTTTGCGATATGGCAACGGTAGTAAAAATAGATAACTGAATCTTCCAGGAACTTGGTATTGAAATTCGTCCATTCGTGCATGAAACAAATGAAGATCCGATACAAACGACCCGACGTTGCCTGGGGAGATATTCATTTGTTCTGCATCAGAACGAATGAACCCAGCCAACAGTGTCTTTCACAACTCGATCTGAACATAGTGCATAAAACAAATGAAGATCCGATACAAACGACCCGACGTTGCCTGGGGAGCTATTCATTTGTTCTGCATCAGAACAAATTCATTTGTTCTGCATCAGAACAAATGAATATTTCCCCAGGCAACGTCGGGTCATTTGTATCGGATCTTCATTTGTGTCATGCACTATATTCAGATCAATTTGTAAAAGATACTCTCAACATTCCGTTGCGAATTGATTGGACGAGTTTCAATACCAAGTTCCTGGAAGATTGAGTTATTTATTTTTACTATCATCGCCATGTCGCCAACAAAACGCAAAAGACGTTCTGTTCCTACCTATGTGGAGTACGCGGTGGATGAATCGGAAAATGATTTCGGTGAAATAATTACGTTGCCAAATCCAGACGATTCTGGATCCGATAATTCGGATTCTGATGCTGAATGGGACGAAAATGTCCCGGAAATAAGTTATACAGTAGCTTGTAAAACTTACACCGAAGATCAAGCTAGACTAGAAGGAAATCATGATTTCTGTTGGACAGATGGTCAAAAAAGATACCCCAATGTTATTGAGGACAGCATTTTACTGAAAGAATCTGTGAAGCAAAATATTCGAGACAGTGAGCCTGTAGAACTTTTCGAAATGTTCTTATCTATTGAAATGAAACAATACATCATTGATGCATGTAAAGAGAATGACTTTGATTTATAGTTGCAAGATTTTAATACTTTTCTAGGAATAATCATTCTAACTTCTTTCAATAAGAGGAAGTCTCAGAGAGATTATTGGTCGACAGATCCATTTATATCTTGTGACGTGATCTCTTCTGCGATGTCACGCAAAACGTTCGAAGAAGTCAAGTCTCGATTGAAGTACTCAAAAACTAAAGATCGTGACGCCAATGAGAATGCGTGGTGCGTTCGTACATTACTGAATCTATTCCAGAGAAACATCCCGAAGTTTGGTATATGCAGGACTGCTCTCTCCATAGATGAAATGATGGCCAAATCGTATGCAAGAACATCATTGAAACAATTCATTTGAAGAAAACCCATACGATTTGGCCTTAAATTCTGGGGTCTTTGCACTTCAGATGGTTTCGTATTGTCTCTTGACTTATATTGTGGGAAAAATTCAAAAATTGGAAAGAAATTCAGTAAATGCGCATTAGGTCGTCGCATAGTGATGAATTTGTTACAACCACTTTTGAACAAGACAGCTGCAGGAAAGATACCTCAATTTCATATTTACTTTGATAATTATTTCACAAGCTTAAATCTCATTGTGCATTTGAAGAAGCTGGGATTAAAATGTGCCGCAACGATCAGAGACAATAGGGTAAAGGAGAAGAATGTCATAAATAAAAGAGCATGAACTACATAACTGTAGTAGATTCGAAGCCAGTTTCGATAGTTTCCACTGCTGCAGGAGTAACTCATTTATTACCCTTGAAAAGGTACAGTTCACAAGCACGATCCAAAGTTGAGATACCTTTCCCAAAAGCCTTCCATCTCTACAACAAGTTTATGGGAGGAGTTGATCTCCATGATGGGCACTGCAGTAATGTGCTTCCAAGCATTCGTTCGAAAAAAATGGACTTGGGTCGTTTTTATGAGACTGATCCAGGCCTCCATTGTGAATGCAGTCGTAATATACAATGCTGCCGGAGATGGCAAGCATAAAGTCGGAACAAAAGAATGTGCAGTATCTATTGCTAAGAGCTACATAAGAAATGGTCAGGTGAAACGGGAAACACATAGAATATCTCATCAAAAGCAACTCAAAGTCTGTACACATAGTCCTGTAAGGACCAGGATTTTCTGTAAAGAGTGTGAATCACCATGCTGTGATGCATGTTTCAAGAAAAATCGCTAAGAGGATTCATATTCCAGTGAGAGGCAAGGGGACTCACACTATTCAAGCACCCCGAAGGAGGCAGCATTCTACCACGTCCACGTCGTTGTCTCTGGGTTATGCTGAGCGTAGAATGTCTGAACGTAAACAGAGACCTCAGAAACATACAAGCACATAATTTTGATGAAACTAGACAGATTTTGAAATTGCATGTCCGCCATATTGGGCCCGTCATCTTGAATTTCAAAAATTATATGTCAAATTCATAATCAGCGATCCCGAAAAACCCCCAAATACAGGGTTAAGCGAAAATCGTAGAGTTTCCAAAATTTCATGTCCGCCATATTGGGTCTGCCATTTTGAATTTCAAAATTTTGATGTCAAATTCAATATCAGCGACCCAGAAAACCCCCGGGTACAGAGTTGTGCGAAAATCGTAGAGTTTCCAAAATTTCATGTCCGCCATATTGGGTCCGCCATTTTGAATTTCAAAAATTCAATGTCAGATTTATAAGCAGCGACCCCGGAAACTCCGGAGTACAGAGCTGTGTGAAAATCGTAGTGTTTCCAAAATTTCATGTTCGCCATATTGGATCTGCCATTTTGCGAAGTGTATGGATCTAACATTTTGCGAAGAGTATGCATATTTGAGATCGGTGAAACAAGTTTTTTCTTGCAGTTCAACTATTCTTATTTTGATTTTGAGCATGTCAATATACTAGGTGTTAAGGTAAATAAAAAACAAAGACTATTCAGGGAAATGTTTCATATAGCAAAGAATAAATTTTCGGTTTACAAGAGAACTGACATTGAAGGTCTGAGCGGTATATATTTAAATTTAATTAATAACATTAATAACTGTTGATTAATAACACCAATAGCTATTGATTTTATATAATAACTGTTGTTCATAGATTTATTTTCAACTTAATATGAATTGCGATATCTATTTTATAATGAATTAAAACTTACATACTTCAGAAGCCAACTATATGGTTACGATAAGATAAGAAGAGAGAGTCCGTTTTCCTATCTCATGTATGACGTAGGATATATAATGCGCACACATCAGATTAATTGAGTAGCGAATCAAATTATCCTGTAACCACCTTGTATATACGACATTAATATTCTGTATCTAAGAAATGTCACTGTTAGGCTTAAAGCATGATGTGATGGCCCACCAATATTTTATTTTTAACATCCTGACAATGCCGACACAGTACGCAAGTCATCTTATTTTTAATTTTTAACGTCTACTGCATCTTTTGGTAGAAAAAAATCGCTATAATGACTTGGTCAAAAATCTTTCTCACACCGTAATCTTATGACTTGATTCATTAAGATGGTAAAGGATTTTGCATAAGACAATTTTTACTTTGTTTTCATAGAATGTGATAGTTTTGTTATATCTTCTGTGTCTAGGCTATGCATATTTATGACTGAAGAGGCCCTTCGTCGAAGGGCGAAACGTTGAAGTTTCTAATAAATTTTGGACCAGTATAGCAACAAATAATAACATCTTATAATTTATTCTGATCACCGTTGATCATAGTCAGGATCGATTCCCAATACTCTTTTGACTCGAAAAAAATTATGAAAAAAAATTCCCGATTTTTTGGTACTTTTCTCCAAATTTGGCGCCATATTGGATCTTCTACTGTACCAAACTCCATTATGATCACGGATTCTTGAAGAGCATACCTGAAACTATAAGGAAACAAGGGTTTCGTTTGGAGGTTTGTCTTTTTCAGTCAGGAGAATGAGGCTTGAACATAAGTTAAAAAATTTTAGTTCTTGGTCGTTAATGGGTTAATAGTTTTTGGAGGATCTATAATCTGCAAAATTTCGGTTTAAGTTTCCTATACCATGATACCATTCCTATTAATGTTTGTATTTGTTTTACTCCTTCTGATCCTGAATATTATAAAATTTGTTGTAATTTGGTCTTTTTCTACCTGTAATCCTTTTTGATTCACAGTGAATCGAGAGTATTTTATCCCAGAACAAGCAAATTCAAATTTGTCTAAACCTGTTGTTAAACCAGATTTTTTAATTTTTTTAAAGAGATTTCTAAATATTTGCGATGTTCTTCCAAATAAAAATACCTTGATGATGTTAAGAAGATCCTTTAATCGACGTTTCGGGAGTCAAATGCTCTCCTCATCAGGAAACAGGAATTCAAGTCACAAATAATTCCTTTATTTTTGTATAAAAATTGAAAAAGCGAAATGTCGAAGTAAAAAAAATTCCATCTCAAGTTGATTCTGTGAAGAAAATAATGTAATTGTAAATTGCGAGAAAGAGAAAAACCATTTTATATACATAACGAAACATACGATAAAAAAGTGAGTTTGAGAAAAGAATCATTTCATCATTATTGTACAATTTTAGTAGTTGTTAATTTGATATTAACTAATTGTTCTACCAATAATTTGTTACTTCTTCAAAAAAACAAAATTATTTTAACTAAGATTTAAAGAACCCGATATATCTGACTGACTACGTTACTGTACTTACGTTTCTATTACGTCATGCTCTTACCTTCTCTCACTCGATGTTAACTCTTAGGATGGACAGAGCGTTCGTTCTGTCTTCCTTTTTGAATTAAAAAAAAAAAAATGTCACCAAATTTTTTAATGTGGCCGTGATAATAATGGACCTCACTACTTTTTAATATGTCAAAGTTAAAATATTAAAACTTTAGGTAAAGAATTTGTAGTCCGTGGGGAGAAGGAGAGACGAGAAACAGTAAGCGAACGGACACTCCAGTAATTATAAGTTTATTCGGTTCATGTTTACACGTTGCTTGCTCGAACCAGACTGACTCGGCCTTTTTCTCCCGCTCGCTTGCAAGCGCGTTTCGATGGCTATAAAAGGGAGGGCCTCACGCAAGGTAACCAATCAGAGCACAAGCCCAAAAGCGAATCTTCCCGGTAAAGAGTTTTAGAAGGTTGTCGATTCATGGTAAAATCCTGTTTCGAGAAGCTACGAGAAGTGTAAATAAAAACTACGTCCTACAGTTCGGCCATCCTGACATTAAGCCGTCTCGGCGAAACATACAAAATAGAACACTTAAAAATAATAAATCATCGCATGTGATTTAATTTCCGCCGTTAATATAACGTTTCATTTGACTGGCAGCACACGTGCCAGTATAAGGTTTTTGAATCACCTGGAATCCCTCAATATCAGTGACAATATAACGATCGTGATCTAACATTTTCTTTCACTGATATATATAATACACTGAATGCAGCATTTAATGGAAAACGCGTGTGCCTACTTGAAGGTGTCGGAGCGACCATTTTCCGAGGATGTTTTGGTTTGGGACCACTCGGGAGATATCGGGATATGCGCGAGATTCAAATGTAGTATGAAATAGAAGTAAAAAATATTAATAAAAATCATGTAAAATTTAGTTTATTGTCAATGAGTGAATGGATTAAAACTGGAAACTAAATAAAACTTTATAAAAAGTTATTAAATAAATAAAAATAGTCGAGCAGTACAAAAAAAGGAAAGTCGATGGGATTTAAAATTGGTGGAATAAACATTTTGTAAACACGTGGTTTAGAATATTTATTTTTCTTCTCTTGAAAGGTACAATAAAACTTTGCAGTTTTTACAAGTGAACAATATAATAATTGTATTATTCTAAAAATCTGTATACGTTAGAATTGTGAAACACTTATTGGAACCTTTACAAGCTATCAATTTGTACAAAATAATTTTTCTGTGGATGAAGAAAGTGGTGTGAAATATATGTGCCAAATATATTATGCCAATAATATTATGCAATTCATGAATACGAACTTTGAAGTAATGTTCAATAAAAATGAACATACAGAAAAATATAAGGTATAAATATATAAGATACAAACATATATTGTAAAACGGACACTTATAATAGGAAAAAATCCTCTTCACGTTACCAAGCCTTCCAGTTGTTTAGGCAAAAGGATTTTGTGCAGCTGGAAAAAAAGAGAAATGGATCAAATTATAATTATATACTAGTTATGGAGGTAATAAAGTATAAATTGAGGTTGTATAAGAAATAAAGCGGAAGAAATACTGAAAGAAATTAGTA
>CAKNWT010248865.1:0-12362 GCA_932066315.1 Andricus coriarius
GTTTTGAGACCTTCGGAACCCAAAAAACAGGTTTTCGCGAATGTGTCTGCCTGTAGGTATGTATGTATCTAGATTTTTAGTCTTTTAGCACGATAACTTTCGAAAGAATCGACAGATAGTCTTAAAGTGTCCTAAAATGAAGGTCAAGTTCGTTAGCCAGCCATTTTGTATTAAAATTCAAAAAGTGTGGGGATTTAAACAATTACTGAAACCACTTTTTTTTAAGATTTAAAAATTATATGTACGGATGTTCGTAGTACTCAAAAAGATGAACAATTTATCCCCCTGGTTTTTTTTTTTGATAAAATAAAAATTACTGGAGTTATAGCATTCACAAAATTCCAAAAAACAAACAAAAATGAACATTTTAAGCCAAAAACGCACGATATGAAAAAAGTCAGGAGGAGAAAAAAGTTTCTTTTTGAACACCCTACAATATCGTCATAACACCTTTTTGAATTTTTTGAAAAATACAAAAATTTAATCTTTGGAAAAACTACTCAAAGTACGTAAAAAGATGAATAGACAAAAATTGTGCATTCAAAAAAGATCTACAAATTTGCTGACAATCACTTTTTGATAGGATTCGTAGTTTTTGTTTTAATCGTAGAAAATAAAATTAAAAATAAAAGAATTAAATTTTTGGACAAACGACACAAGCTATGAATATAATTAATAGACAGAAGTTGCTCACACAAAAAAGAGCTATACAATTTTGTCATCAATAATTTTTTTTAAAGAAGCGTAGTTTTTGTTTTAATCGTGAACAATAGCATTAAAAATAAAAAATTTAATTTTTGGAAAAACCACACAAGAGATGAAAAAAAATTAATAGACAAAAGTTGTTCTACCAATAATGATCTACAAATTTGTTATAAACTTTTTTTATACAAATTTTCTTAGAACCACTTTACGCAAGGAGGCGTATTTTTGGTTAAAATCGTAAAAATAACATTGAAAATAAACAAATTGAATATATGGAAAAACCACACAAGTTGCAATAAAATGTTTATTAACAAAATTGTTTTTTTATAGGATGCCCACTTTTTTTTAATTATAAAAGCAAGACAATGCAAATGCGAATTAGCAAATTCACAATCACCAAATTACAGTTGTCGATGCTTTATTGACCTTTAACTTTAAAAGGTCTGTATATAAATAGGGCGGAAGTACGGAGAAAATTCGTCTCTTTTGATTGGAAGTTGAACTACTTGATTTTTAATATAACTGTTTGGTTAAAATGAAATATGTTTCTACTTGAAAGCTTATTAACTTTAAAATAGATTATGTACCTAGGCAGTAAAGCTGAACTTTATTCGATACTTTATCTGAAATAGGCAGAATAAGCGCAAATTTATCTGCGCAAGGAGTGGAAGTAAAATGGCGCTTGATTGTACCCTGTACGCACGCGCGTGGGATGATGTTATAAGTCCAAAATCCACTTAGGTATTTAATGTAGTTTTAAAATGAATTCTGCTCACTCTTTTCTTTCACTTTTTTTTCACTTCTCACTCAATTCTTCCTCCTTGCTGTCACTTTACGTGCCCCTCATCGCGGTACAATAAAGTGCTATTTTACTGCCGCTCCGGGGGCAGGAAAAGAGCCCTTATTCTGCCTATTTTAGATAAAGCATTTTACATTCAATTCAATATGGTATCTAAATACATTAGTTTTATTTACAAGAATTTATTCCCTTATTATTCCCCTATTTTCGTGAAAAATCACCCTGTTTCGCCTGTTTTTATAGCTATAGTATTTTGGACTGTAAAGTCTGATATTCTATGTTATTTAATTATAAATCGACTGTTCCGAAGAATAAGTCACTAACCAATTTTTCCGAAAACAGAGCGTGTCAACTGTATTATGCTTCGCTAGAGTGTCGTATCTCCATTTAAAAGTACATAGAGATACGACACTCTACCGAAGTGAAATATAGTTAATACACTCTGTATACGGAAAACTTTGTTAGTGACTTATTCTTCGGGACAGTCGAAATTAATAATTTTGATTATTTTAATTATTTATTCATACGAGGAGAAATTTATGGAAGTAAAGGGAAATGAGAGGAAGTAGAGGAAAGGAGGAGTGGGGGAATGAGGGGAAGTAAGGAAAAATTATAGGAGGGGAAGTTATGGGAAAGGAGGGGAGTTAAAGTAGGTGAAGTGACATTAAACTAGGGCATGGAAGTGAGGGGAAGTATGGTAACTGAGGGGAAAAGGTAGAGAAGGGATGGAGAGTATGGGGATTGGGGGGGAAGTGATGTAAAATGAGGAGAGGGCAAGTATGTGAATAGATGGAGGGACGTGAGTGGAGATGAGTTAATGCGGATGAGTAGGGGTGGTGGTGGCAGGGGAGGGGCAATAAGGGAAGTGAGGAAAAGTAGAAATTGGAGAAGTGGTGAACAGGGAAATGAGAGGGAGGGAATATGGGAAGTAGTGGAAGGTGTGTTATGGGGGGGGTGGTCGTAAGGGAGGGGAAGCTTTAAACTAAGTAATTAATATCATGATCAGTTATAAAACCCTTTTTTTTACTTTTACTAATTTTTTTCATATTCCTCCATTTGAGGACAGAAAGAAACGTTTTATTCACCCTAGTAATCGAAAACAATTCTAAAATGCGAGTCGGAAGTGACATTTGAGATGTCGTGTGCAGTGGCTCTGCGTTAATTAATGCTGGGCAAAGTCAATAAATCGATTATGGTTTTGTTTTATCGTAAATGACGATACAGGGCAGAAGCGGAGAACAACACGAGCGAGGCGATTTCACCTGGGTTTCGCGGTTGTTTGCAATCACGTATGTCAGGCTGGGGTCCCATTGACTATGGTCGTCTTTGTCAACAGAACGCGATGACATTCCCTTTGTTTACGGTACGCACCACACGACTGACAAATCACTTTGAATACTAACGCGACCGGATTCCCGCGCCCAGAACAACGTACGTTGCGCTTGAATTTTGCGACGGCCCTGGGTACATAGAGGCGTATGTAATCATGTACGTGACGCAAGTACCACAGGATGCCGTTATTTGTCCGAGATATCATCGATGTGTTTTACACGCTCCTGCTGTGCGCCAATAATATTGCAAGTTACTGCACCATATTTTCGAACGATTTACAATTTTCCACTTTACAATGTATAAGCACCTCGTTGATCTTCCCTTTTTCAACTACTAATTCGCTATTCATTTTGCTTCAGGCGATTTAGGCTTTTATGATTAAGAGCGACTAATAACGACAAAAGTTCATTTAAATCTTAGAAGCCTTTTTTAATCATACCAAATACTTTTATTGTAATACATTCTAGCAGACTCTGAAATTCTCTAGCTTATTCTTAAATATTTCAGTATTTTTAGTGTTTTTCTAAACATTCTAGATTATTCTAGAATATTTGAGAATGTTCTGGAATATTCGCTAATACAGGGATCACAGTCAGTCCCCTATTTTCCTCCCCCGCCCCTTTTTCTCCCTATTATTCTTAAAATTCCTTATTATCCCCAGGCTGGCCGCTGGTCAGGGAAAACCTGCAAATCAGGGAAAAGTCAGAGAATTTTTTTGATCAGGGAAAGTCGGGGAATAGTCAGGTGTTTTGAAAACAAAATTGCAAAAGTCAGGGAATTCCTGTCCGAAGCACTCTTTAAGCAACTAACAAGAATAATCAGAGCTGTCACACAGTCACATTCAGTCACTTTTTTTCAAAGCACTTTTTAGTCATTTGTTTTTAAACAAAGTCAATTTGCTATAGTCACTTTTTTAAATAAATGAACCCATGGGTTAATGTAAACCACTACTGAATTCAGG
This sequence comes from Andricus coriarius, assembly GCA_932066315.1. Lineage (NCBI taxonomy): Eukaryota > Metazoa > Arthropoda > Insecta > Hymenoptera > Cynipidae > Andricus > Andricus coriarius. The sequence goes on from CAKNWT010248865.1 coordinate 3,798, forward strand.
CCTATACCTATTTCCGAGTTTTCTTGAATTCTTTTGAAATATTTTAGGGTATTTTGGAAAATTCCTAGAAATTTTGAATCATTTGCATAGATTTTAAGGGAGTTTAAAGATTTTATGGTATTTTTGAATATTCTATGGAATTTTCAAGAGCTTAAAAAAATTTTGAGGGATTTCAAAAGATTTCAATGGATTGGAATATTTTAGGGTATTTTAAAAGCTCCCAGGAATTTTGAAATAAATTTTAATAATTGGAAGGTACATTACAAAGGATTTCAAAGATTGCAGTGTAGTTTTAAAACTTAAATGGATTTTTTTACGAGCTTTAAAAAATGATAAGGGATTTCAAAAGATTATAAAGGATTAAGAATATATTAGGACATACGCAAAGATTCCAAGGAATTTTCCATTGATTTTCGTAAATTAAGTGGATTTCAAAGAATTTGAAATATTTAGGGATATTTTAAAAGATTTCAAGGCATTTTAAATTTATTTTGATAATTTAACGGGATTTCAAAGGATTGTAAATGTTGTATGGTATTTTAAAAGAACCTGAGACATTTTCAATTGAGGGTTCGGATCAAAGAATGGGTCGCACGCTTGAAAACGCGGAAAAGGATTGTCCACGTGTCTCGTGCCATCCAAATTTTAAAGTTCAAAAAATTAAAATTTCAAAAATATGGTCATATAGAAAAGGGCAAGACGAAACTTTTTTGTATTTGCAGTTTTTTTGTCCGATAAATATTTTTAATTATAAAAATGAAAAAGTAAAAAAAAAGTTTCCTCAAATTTAATCATGTTTTAAAACATAAATCGTCAAAACTCAGCTAAATATTATTGAAACTGTTTAAAATTTGGTGTATGCACGCAGTGTACCCTAAAAACGCCTAAAAAAAGAAAAAAACAATCAAAATTGCCTATTGAATAATAATAATTAATTGCAAATTGAGACTGGTCGATAAGCACGTTTTTTTAGTTTCGGCAAAGAAAAGTATCGAGGAAACTTTCGAGTTGAAAGAACTTTCAGTGAGACATGTGTTCCTCACTGATAAAGCAAGATTTCTGGAAATTTTTAGATCGATTGATTAAAAATTGACGGAAATATCCATTATGTAAGAAAGCGTCCTTTATAGGCAAGTACCGGCGAGAGTACAAGCGAACGTTCAGAAGCGCTCGCAATCGTAGATGGCGTCGCGTACTTTCTTACATAATGAATATTTCCGTCAATTTTCAATGAATCGATCTAAAAATTTCCAGATATCTTGCTTTATTAGTGAGGAACAAATGTCTCATTGAAAGTTCTTTCAACTCGAAAGTTTCCTCCATACTTTTCTTTGCCGAAACTAAAAAAATGTGCTTTTCGACCGGTCTCAATTTGCAATTAATTATTATTAAACAATAGGACATTTTAATTGTTTTTTTCTTTTTGTAGGCATTGTTAGGGTACACTGCGTGCATGTACCAAATTTTAAACAGTTTCAATAATATTTAGCTGAGTTTTGACTATTTATGTTTTGAAACATAATTGAATTTGAGGAAATTTTTTTTTTACTTTTTCATTTTTACAATTAAAAATATTCATCTGACAAAAAAACTGGAAATACGAAAAAGTTTTGCCTTGCCCTTTTCTATATGACCATATTTTCAAAAATTTTATTTTTTGAACTTTAAAATTTGGATATCACGAGACACGTGGACAATATTCCGCGTTTTCGAGCGTGCGATCCATTCTTTGATCCGAACCCTCAATTGATTAAAACAATTTCAAGGGATTTCCAAGGAAGATATAGAACGATTTTACAGGACGCACAAGGTTTTTATGATATTTTAAAAGATTCAAGAGGATGTATCGGATTTCCGAGGACTTTAATGATGTTAAGGGATTTTAAAAGCTCTAGAGGTATTTTAATAATACAGCGTTTCAAAAGTTTGAAGAGATTTTCAAATATTTGTTGAATTCATTTGGAATTCACCCTGAATTCTTATTAATGTATCCTGATGTCTTTAAACTCACCTTGAATTCTTAGTTATTTCATCAAAATCTCAAAGACTGATTAAGTTCATCTCCGTAAATGTTAAATTATGGAATATTTCAGAATTTTGAAAAATGTATTGCATTAAACAATGTTGAAAGAATATCTGAACATTTTTTCAGATTTTTGTTAACGCCGACCGCGTCTTGGGATCAGGTGAATGTGAAGGCTTGAAAGAAGAGGACGAAAAACCCTTTTTTCTATGTATTGTCTTCTGACTATAGACAAATTTGTTTAGGCTAAAAGTGATCATATCATAGTTTGCAATCGGGGGGAAAAATGGTAAAAATCGGAAGTTTGGTGCTCGAAAAATAGTGGACACCCTGTGTATATAAATTCCAAATTTGGAATTCTTCTATGCATATTTCCAACTATGCCAATTTTTACCTTTGAAATTCCTAACGCTTTCAAATTTTGGATTCCAGGTATTTGAATGAGGAACGTTTCGGTTGTTAGTGAGGGATGCGTGACAGAAGAACTTTTTGTGGTCAAACTATTTTTGGTTTTATTCAGCAACGAACTCCATAATAGATACAAAATATTTGATGTTAGATAGACCCTTGAAGAATTTAGTCAATTTAGTGCCTTTCCCTGGTTACAACACATGGCGCTTATAACGCTATTGGTTTACGATTGACAGTATAGCATCCGGGACATTCAGGGTCAGGATACGCCCTCAATTGACCCTGTGACTCCTGTTTGTTGCCAAATTCTGTGGAACTCTTAACACGTGCTCGAGTGTACGACACATGGCAATTACCGAAAAAGGATCCTTCTTGTTACCATCCTGAGGATCTTCGCTTGCCACCCACATGTTCGTGTATAGTTGTATACTGTCTCTCTTTCTTTTCCTAAATGGAGTGCTGGTCCTCAATTCTCTGACGATTTAACGCCACCACGCCCACAAGGAAGTGTCTGACATTTCAGAAACTGGAGAAAGTTGCCAGATTCCAAAATTTCAACCACACTTGTGTCTTTTCGAGTGGCAGATGTAGTAAAACCAGTAGTAAAACCATTTAAATCGATAAAATAGAGTTTATTATACACATCAGTATATTTGCAGTCGGATGAGGTTTTGTAACTATTTTTTATGTGACATCTTACAACTTATATGGTTCCGTTGAAATGACTTCAACCCATAAGTGCGAACACCAAAAATGTTTTTCTTGATTTTGTATCTGGGATGTCTTAAAACTATTTTTCGATAAAAGGCAAAATCTTCGCCGAAGCTGTTTTTGGAAAAATTAATTTTTAATCAAAAGAATAAGATAGTCAAATTGTTCCTTAGAAAAATTACTACCAAAATATCACCTTTATAATTTTTAATCCCAATTCGTTTTCTTGAAAAAGTTGATTTCTCGATTTCACTACGAATTTTTTTTTTTTGTTCTCGATATAATTATTTCAAGTAGAAAAGCTAAGAATGTACTCATACCCACATATTTTGTAACATTCTAAACATTTTATACAACTATGATAACATTGTTTAAATAAAAAAAGGTTTCAGACAATTCTAATTCAATGATATTTATTGGTTGTAATTTTTTATCGTATATAAAACAGTGATCAAAGAATTTTTACAGCATTACATAATTTTGCTTTCTCATTAATCCCAAGTAAATTCGCTTCTCCACAGAGGGAGGTTTTTCTCTGAAAAAGGAAAAAAAGTTGATACTTTCAATATTTTTCAAGCTTATGTTTCCGTCTTACCAAAAATCTTATTTTCAGAAAATCAGAGAGCAAATCAAAATCTCAATCGATGTCTTCTATTACAATGAACATCTTTTTAACTTACGGTAGTGCTATATTTCAAATTAAAACAAAAGTTTTTTTCATAGAAACAATGTAACTTTTTTTTTAACTTTCGAATTCGCTATTGATTAATCCAGAAGGGTCACCAAAAGTTCGTCACGCAAGATTAATTCACGAATCTCGAAGACGCAAACAATTACATCAAATACAGTACTGTGATATTCCCAATTAAAAAAAATCCTTTTATAAACAAGTTGAATAATTTTGTTAAAAAATGTAAAAATTATCAAATTTATAAATCGGTATTGCTAGATCATAACAGGTCATAGAAAGTATGTCAATAAATCATTCGACGTGTCTCGAAGACGCTAACAAATTTGTCAGATACTGTGCTGTAGAATTCCTGATATGAGACAAAGTTTTTATGTATAAACAATTAAGCAGAATACATCAATTTATTTGAAACTTCATGAATCGGTACTGGTAGGTCACAAAAGTTTCAACAATAGGTTGATCGATGCGTCTTGAAGACTCGAACAAATACACTAGATATCGTGTATTGTTGTATTTTGAATATCAACAAATTTTTTGTCATATAAGAGGCAATTTTTTTTTTGGAATCTCTAAACAAGGAAAAACCTCTTTTAAATAGCTGATCTAGCTCAAAATCTTATTAGACTTCGATATCAATCGGAGCTACAACTCGTCCAAATTTGAATTGCACTTTTGAACTCCTGGGGCGAATTATATCGAAATATGTGACAAAAGTAGATCTCTCTCTTTCTCTCTCTCTCTCTCAAATTCGTTTTTTTGTATTGAAAACTCATCTTTTATGTTATAAAAATAATATTTTTCGTTTGAAATAAATAAATGAATTTTAATTTTTTAAAGGTTAATCAGAAATCTTATTGTTTGATTCCGTTTATAAAAGATTCTGTGTAAAAATGTTAAAAAATTAAAATGCTGGTTTTTAAATATTAATAATCAGGGTAAGGGAAGATGAAAACTTCATCGGAGAAAAATTAGGGCATTTTGAAAATTAAGTTTTTCGGCCACCCTGTTATAAAATGATATTCAGTATTAAATATATGTGATTTATTCTTTGATTTACGTAAGATTTTAGTTCAAGTTAACGTTTGTCGAAGATGTTCACTCATAAATCTGTATTGGGTCGTAGTTTAGGACACATCTACTAATTTTTTAATTTACATAGTCTTTCCGAATTTAAATCAGAGTATATGAATCGATATGAATGGAAATGGTAACCTTGTAGATTATAGGGTACTATAGAGTACAATGTACAAAGTGATCTAACCGGTCACAAAGGGAGCATAACTGACACATATAGTGTATTAGACACACTATATTCTGCTAGTCTCGTCGAGAAGGTATTCTGCAGACTATAATTATGGTTGAGTTGGATGGATGGTTTGATGGACCTGGAGGCTGGTCGTTTGTAACACGTACGAAGCCGCCGAGCGTATCGCTCGTTACAGATTTAATCGGGAAACCCGATATTCCCACGGATATTACTATAAGAACTACATTGCAGAAGGTACAAATGACCAGAGGTAAATGGTATCTGTAAATTTGGACCACTTTTTATTCGGAACGAAGTGAAAGTTTTACTACAATCACTGAAACTATAACAGGGTGTCTACTAATCGCTTAACCGGGAAACCGGGAAAAAGCCGGGACACAAATACATTTTAATGTTTATTCTTTTCTTAAAAAGTATTGGTCACGCATCTCGAATTGGATACATTGGATACATTGTTGCCGAAAACCGCGTGAATATTAATTTTAGTTTTTTTTTTCTGCACCGCATCAATTTTGTAAACGGTAACTTTGGTAGAGATGAGAACAATGAGATTGTGGACCGTCAATTTTTGTTCATGTATGCTGCGGCGTGTCAGGATCTATAGCATCATCCTGTTTGTCCGAATTTTCAACAATCTCATTTCCAGAGCTTCTCGGTAAGATTTACATGGCTCTATTATAATGGTTCCAAGCGCGCTCCTCGCCGTTTTTCAATAGCTGAAACAAAATAATAAATAAACAATTATTTAAATAATACCAATTTTATGTCCAATTTATGCTAAAGACGGTATTTTTAAAACTTTTTTTTTCAAATTAATTATTTTCATAGCCGATTCTAAACGTCCGGACAGTCCCTATATTTAAGTGAGAGATACGCGAAAACTGAAAAAACATTTTTAAAGTTTTCTAAAGGTGGATGGTCCGCGGTCACCCCGACCTAAATCAAGAAAAAGAGGTTTTCAAAATAAAAAAATTTAATTCTGAATTATCTAGAAAACGCTCAGAGATATGTGAAAACTAATTAAATTTGAAGGATTTTGCAGAGGGATATTTTTCAGTCTAATAGGAGCTTAGACATATCTAAGCACCTATTAGACTGAAAAATATCTAAAAAAATTCAAATTTTTTTTCAAAAGATGAAGATACGTACTCTAAACAAGAAAAAGAAATTTCCCAAACGAAATAAAAATGTTGTTTACAAAAAATGTTTGAAAGTACATTTGAAAACCAACATAAAATTTAAAAAACCAAACTGCGCAACAAAATTACACAAGAAAGCTTAAAAAGGATTATCCTTAATAATTCTTTTCAAGACTTCTTGTGTAATTTTGTTGCAATATTTGGTTTTTTAAAGTTTATGCTGGTTTAGAAAATGTACTTTCAAAGGTTCTTTTCCCGTTCTCAAAAGTTCGATTCTTGGTCAACCAAAATACAAAAAATGTTTTGAACCGCCTGCGTTCGGACCGAGGTTTGGACAACTATGTGTAGAGTCTACGTGACAATGACACATGCGTTTTTCTGTTTTTTAATTAAAGAAATTTGTCATCATTTTAATACTTTTTTCAAGATAAAAATTTTTTGCAATCGAATTTTCAAATAAGCAGACTGTGAGCAAACTCCTGAGATCTGTTACAATAGCCCGCACGGAGTGTTTTAAAATTCCATCTATAGCAACTTTTTTGTATATAATTTTACGTTCGCGGCACTAAAAAACGTTCCCTTTCTTCCTCTTTTTTCGGAACGCTTATTGGCTCCACAACGATAAATAACATCTCGATTCCGACCATTAGTTGTTAAATTTAATGTCCCGCCGCATTCCCTACACTTTTTATTGGTTGGAAGTAAATCCCCATAGTACCATTTCCATTCCCACTCTTGGTTAGTCTTAAGGAAAATTCCGTAACGGTAGACAGTTCTGGAATTTTAAGATTTTTCTGGAATTTATTATAGCTGAGAAGCTTCTTTAATACATATTCGATTTCAAACAATTTGTTATTCTTGAAAAAAGTATGAAAATGGTTACAAGTTTCTTTAATTAAAAAACAGAAATATAAATAATAAATAAGTATTGGATTGAAGTTGATGTAGATGCAAGAATTTAGAAGGATTGAAAAGACTTTTTGTATGAGCGTCGGATTTATCGGACTGTCCGCACAGATTGAAAAGGGTTAAAAGGCTCGGGCTTAAGAGCATTGAAAAGATTAAAACTTGATTCGGATGATTTTTGGATTCATTCGCATTGGGCATCGGATTGAGAAGCAGTGAACGTTTGTTTCCGATTGGTGTGTGATTAATTCGGATTGGTTTCGGCTTCACACTTATTTATTCGGACTGGTGTTGAATTCGAGAAGTCCCATGGATTCAGAAGGATTGAAGGCACGAATTCGAAAGGATTGGAGGTGTGAATTGAAAAATGGATTCGATATGGGTTCGGATTGAAGCTGGTGCTGATACATGACTGGAGAAGGATTGATAAATGAGCCTCGGATCCATTCGTATTGAATTTGTGGTTGAGACATGGATTACGATTTAATTTGGGGTTGAAATACGGATTGAGAAGGGTTGAAGAGGATTGAAAACTTGCTTCGGGTTGTTTCGGATTAATTATAATTGGTTCGAGAACACGCGCGCCCAAGCGCGCGATCAGTCTCGTTACACGTACTAGATATTTTTTTCCTACTTACTGCGATTATTCGAGCCACATCCCTGGGATCGGAGAGATTGCACTTGTTGATCTCTTCAAGTAGTTGCTTCTCAATGCGTAAATAAAAATCGTTCGGGCCCTGAGCATTCATGGTTGCTTCACGTCACAACAAATGTTATAAATTTATATAAAAACAAAAAATTAAATATAACAAAAATAATGTTGCGGTTGTTGCATAGGGAATGCTTGAGATTAACTGAACTCACTCCTACGTTTCACCGTCCTTAGATTTTTCAAAGAATGAGAAGATATTCCCCACTTTAAAACGCAATTGTCGTGAAAACATCTAGACAAGGTGTTTAAAGAGATAACAATTATTTTGTTACGAGGCATCATCCACTTTTCCGTAAGTCGATGAAATCGGAATCTCGCTGCCCATGCTGCGAAGATCCGCGCGAAGTCCGCCCTGCTAAAGTTTAAATTTTTTATTTCTCTAATCTTAGATACGCTTACACATTTTTACATTCTCATAATTTACGATTGAAACCCGAAACACCTCCTTTTATTATTTTTAATCATTGTGAAAGCATTAAAACTATTATTCATATATTTTGTTAAAAAGTCGCCTTTTTTGGTAGATAATTAATATTTTTGGTTAAAAATTATTCTTTTTGGTAGAAAATGAAACTGCTTGGTTGAAAGTGATTTTTTTTGTTCTTGAAAATTTATATTTTCGGATTGAAAATTCAACTTTTTGGTTAAGAATGCAACTATTTTGATAGAAAATCGTCTTTGTTGGATGAATTCAACTATTTTTGA